>VXAV01009460.1:271392-296272 GCA_013399715.1 Alectura lathami | reverse complement strand
TTCTTATCAGACAAATCCTTCCACACTCCCCTTCATGCTGCCTTCTTGCTGAGGAGAAGGTGAGTCCCTGAGGACTTACGCATTTGACTTTCTATAACAACTGAAGGGAGGGACAAGTGGAAGAAAATTAGAGGCCTGGAAAACGTACCAGCAGCCCTAACTGTAAGAAAAACATGCCTGTAGGGTACTGAAAAGGAAAGGTGAAGGAACTGGGTGTTCTAGACAACATAATCTGATCTAACATCTAAGTGATCAGATTTTGAATTAACATTTCAGGACCTGCTCCTACCTCTGTCACAGCCTCCATATAACCTTGTGCAAGTCTCTTGGGGCTAGGCTCATTAACAGATGCAGATATTCTGATGTCCAACACACTAATGCTGAACTTTCACGCCCCTGGTCCACAGTACCCACAGTAACTCTAGGTTAGGCAGCTGGGCTTCATAACAGTACATTAAGAGAGACACTTGAGACAAGCACAACCTGAATTTCAGAAGCACTGAGTATTTGAAAACTCAACTTGCCTCTCAACTTTTAAGGCTATTTTCTCAATATCTCTGTACATTGATTTCATTTTTAACAAAATAATGACTATTGTGAGTGTGCTAAAGCACACCTTATATGCTTTCCTAAGATCCCACTATAGAAACAGCTTTGTCAATGTAAAGCATGATGCAAAGCTATAATTATGAGGGAGTAACAAACTTTCAAAAGAGACCAGAGGCCACAAAAAGCGTTGGATAATATTAAGTAGCTGAAAATATCAGTCCCTTAGTCAGATTGTTTGCCTATCTGTTGCTTTAGAGAGACTGTTTATTGCTGTAGTCCAAAGCAGAAAAGCTGTGGCAGATAGCAGATGTACCAATTAATAACCTGTCAAGGCTGATGGATAGAATGAAAAAAAAAAAATCTCACATATATCTCCAGTGTTTTTTTACCCCCCATATTTCAGGTCACTGGGGGTCACGAGACACACTCTGCCTCCCTGGAGAGAGACAAAACTGTCTCATTAGTGTCTATCTTTCATGACATTAAGACGTTCACTTTGAGATGCTAACTCACCTGTTCTTCTCCCAGAATCCTGAAGTGATGAAGCTCTTTAATCAAGGAGTCTGGACAGCCAGCTGTTGGAAAGAAACAAAACCAGCCACTTTAGATCTCCCTGCCAGTGCGGTTTCAGCTATAAGATACATAGATGCAGAGAGGATAGAATATACAGATTACATTAGATTTAGAAGATTAGAAAGATAAGCCATGGTTCTGTGGGCACCAGAATGCTGAAAATCATGTATCAGATAATCCCTCCACATTTCAGAGCATGCTACCAAGAACACTTAGAAAGGTTATATTCTGTATATTTTAGCCCTTTCCCCAAAGGACTAGAAACAAAAGCAAGACGAAAAGGGCAGCGCTGCCTGCCAGATACTGTCAGCCCCTTAGTGAAAGCCAAAAGGCATGTTAAAAGAAGCTCTCATATCAAAACCTTGGAGCTGCCCATAGCTGAATTCTGATTCACACACCAGGTTTGGACTAATCTCTAAGCATTGAACAGGTTCTCCCTGATTCTCCGAAGGGTTTCATAGGCTCTGTGGGCCCCACAGATCGCTTTACTTTCGGCTGGCTGTCACAAACACGATCCATTTCACACATACGTAGTTGTCACCCACAGGTGTAATACACACATCAACTACACAGACAGGAGAGAGATATGCCAGAACTTTGTAATCAGTTTAACATTCAGTTGTTACAGATTTTCACATCTGTACCAGATAGCAAGAAAGAGTATATTGTACTAGATGCTATGCATCTTACTGTACTACCTTCCTGGTGATGATATCCAAGCATGCTACTCATTTTTGTATACTGCTAGATTCATTTCTGGCAAGGGATAAAAGTGTAGGCTGTGAAAGCAATCTGGGCTTTATTCTTCTTGCCATAAATTGAAGCATCTGCTCGTGAACAGAGAAAATTCCTTAAAAGGAATTAAAAGCCGAATTCTCCCCAGAACACGGGAGGAACTAAATTTTTTATCAACCTGCTTTTCTGCTGATGCAACTACAAACAGTTACCTCTCACCCTTAATGACTGCTGTTAAAAGGATGTAAATGAATTTGGAATCAGGAAATCTCTATCAGCACCATGGCTTCACTCAAAGGCAATGAGGCATGGCCTACACTCACAAGTCCTGCTGGCATAGCCGTGTGAGGGATACAAAGAGAAAAGCCTTTATACTTGCAAGCACGTAACTAAAAAGGCAAAAACCCTGCTTTAGACACATTTATAACAGTACAAGTCTTCCAGTGGTTTAACTTTTTCTACCTAGGGAGCTGATTTAAATGATATTCTAAAAAACCTCTTACTGGTAAACGTTCTATTCCCATTCAGAGGAGGTACATGTGGAGAATGCAACATCAACACAACGTTATCAACAAACCCTTTTAAAGGCAGCCAAGATTTAAGCATGCGGTAAGAATCTTCTGTTAGTTATCTCTTACTAAATATTACTGTTTCTTTGCATTTAACAAAACCCATCACATCTTTATAGACTTCTTTCCACCCACCTCTTCCATCCCCTCACAGAAGGATATTCATATATTTGAATGTGTAAGCTTCAGCTCTGACTGACTCACTTATAATGGGTTTTTATTCCCCTCATCCTCTATGACTAAAGCCCCTGGGTCACCTTTAATTCTTCTCTCCTCATTTTCTCCATGCTTAGGCACTCACTGATTATTCTGTTTCCTATGCTTAGTGTACTTAAAGCCATCCTTACTATTTCACTGTCATTTTTTTTCCGTCCATTTTCAGTGGGATTTACATCTCCATGGTCCAGTTCACCCAAACCCTGAATGTATCAACTGTCTGGTCTCTCTAAGTTCTTGGTTTGTGGCCTGACTTGTAGCCCAGAGCAGCTGGATTCTCTGTGTTTCAGATCAGAACTCACTGCCTAAAATACAGTTCTTTTGCCCTCAAGATCCTATGCAATTATTGCAATTGTACCCCTATGTCAGTTTCTGAAAATATTTGCATTGATTGTACACTGCTGTAGGAGTTTCTAACCATTGAGGATAACTGATTTCATATAATACTCCATGTTAATCTTTGAGAGCTGCTAACTTTCTATCAACAGCTAAACTGATTTTTGCTCGTCTCTGCTTCTTTCAGTCTTCACAGCTTCTTCTATCAATCTTCTTCCTCTCTTACCCTTCCGATTATTCACTAAATCCCTTAAGATGAGAAAGTTTCCCTTTTCTTGCCTAGCAAGAACTTTTCCTCTTTCTGTTCTCCTTGAAATCATGTTTCCCAAATGCCTCTTTCTCCCAGAAGTCCATCTCATTTTGCCCTCTTCTTACATAATTCATATAATCATCTGTATGTGAACTGTTTACCTGTATCCTCTCTTTCTCCCATGTTAGAGATTATAAACACATTGGAACCAAGGATCTTTGTAAAAAATTGTTAAACATGTATTAGCATACATATGTATGTTTACTATTAGCATTACTGGTTGTCTACTAATGCACCCTCTTCCCAGCAGAGTATTTTCTATAGCCTGTTTTTCAGACTTGTCCAATCCTGTTTTTAATCTCTGCATAGTCCAGAGTTCCATTGGATCTCAAAAGCTGATTAAAGAGCCCCCAAAGTCACTAACAAAGAACAGACAGAGCTTAAAAATCATGTCACTGTTGGCAAGTTACTCTCCAGCAACAATCAGTTCAGAAATGCCAATTGCATGTGGTATTGAATTATATTGACAGACGTTAGCAGCTTGCTGTCCTTTCAGAAACTCACATTGCAGCAGCAATTCGATCAAAAAATAATTTGAAGAAAAATATGGAAATAATGAAGACACAACAAAAACAATAAAAGAAGTAAGATAAAAAACAGAATCATAGAGTCATAGAATTGTTTGAGTTGGAAGGGGCCTTTAAAGGCCATCTAGTCCAGCTCCCCTGCAGTGAGCAGGGACACCTACAGCTGGATCAGGTTGCTCAGAGCCCTGTCCAGCCTGACCTTGAAGGTCTCCAGGGAAAACGTCTTGTTTTCTTTTTGGACATTTCTGGATGTATTTCTGATATTTCCTATTTCTACTTTATTTTTTTTTTTTCTGTCCTGTAAGAAGACCTTTGTAAAACATGCTCCAACACAGCAAATATCTGTGAGCTTTGAAAAAGTCTTGAGTGACAAAGGCTATAGACAAATAAACATTCCATAAAGTAAAACAGATTTAAGAATAACTATTTGTTGAAAACTGTTTAGAATCACTTTTCATCACACCCACAGAACACCCATATATTGTTCAACTTATACATGTATATGCAAACACACTTGGGAACCTGAAAACTATTACAAGTTAAGCATGGCATCCACTGGGTTCTCTGGCAAACTGTGAACACCAAAGCTGAGAAGAAAAATGCATTTTTTGAGCCTCTGATTTGCAGCTTGCATTTGCCACATGAAATAAATAATCCACACTTCACAGATTTCTGCTGTTCTGTGTAGAATGCTTTGAGGATTAATTTTTATGCCCTCTGTAGTCCAGAAACCCTTATATTTGATCCTCAACAATTACTAAAACCTTTCATTTCCCCTCTCCCAATTATTACTTGAAAAAGAAAACAGATATACACGAAATTTTAACACACACAAGACAAATTATAGGAATATTTTTTTTTAAAAAAAGTCAACAACTATTAAACATAAGAGTGTTAAAAGTAAATGATCCAAAGGCATGAACAATTGCCTTTAATCAGAAGCCAAAACTCAGGATTGAGGACATCTGCAGGCTGATAAAATGACAACTAAAGGGCTTATTAGTTCCCTCTTTCAACTGACATTCAAACCTCTATGTTTCCTGTGTTCTTGGCTGCAGTGGCTGTTAAAGGTTTTTGCCTGCTGTAGAGGCAGAACAAGATGCAAGAAATACAATACCGATGCAAATCTTTAGAGTTTTTCATACCACTTTTTCCTCTGATATAACTCTATTGACCTCAAAGGGATAAGACCCATAAAATTAACATGATGGTTTAGGAATGAACCAAAGTCTAAGTAGGAAACTAAGTTATGAAGGGATGATACCCAGTTCAAAGCATCAGCAACTTTATAAACCCACTGCAAGCAATTTCTTTGCCTTTATTTAAGCTTTTATTTATTGCTTAAATTAAATTTAAGCATATTATTTTTCTAAATGTTCTATCAAACCCCAGATTATTTATTTTAAGCATTTTATTGTTGCCTGATTCCCACACTGCATTATTATTTCTCCCCAAATGTACGTTTCAAATTTACATTGTGGTATTCTCTTCATAAAGACATAAAGATATTTTTAATCTGTTCCTATAAGGAAATATATCTCTAAGAGAAGTGTAAAAAAGCAAAATTTAAGAAGGACAATTTAATGTCTCCTAACTACATAAATCCTCTGATTTGAGCAGCACTGAACATATATTTTCACCTTGTAATTAAACTGTGATTCCAACTAGCGCCACTTTAATTACCCAAATCTTCACATATATATATATTTTTTTTATCACAGAATTACCTTCTGGTTTTGCTTTTACTTAAAATTATCATTTTGTATGACTTATGTTTTCCAGTGAGAAGGCAAAAGTAAACCCTTTAATATCACATATACTGGTACAATAAAAACAATAGAATGACTGCTGTTACAAATAAGTCAGCAGAGCCAGCACAAGCACCAGTGCTCCAAGGCACCCAGCCCTGCCTGTCCCTGATCATCCCCAGGCCCAAGACCCACATCAGCCCAGGGCTGCCAGCCCCATCCCCAGTGAGGCAGCAGCAGGGCAGGGCTCCAGCTCCCCACAGCCCTGCCCCACCGTGGGCCCCCAGCCCAGCCCGGCCCAGCCTTGGCCCATTCCCATCCCCAGAGAGTAACTGGTGCCCCCAGTGCCAGGCTCCTGGTGGGAGGAGGGAACAAGACAGGCTGCAGGCCTTGTCCTGACAGACCCATAGGCAGCATCAGCACTTCACTGGTCCTCGCAGTACCCAGGTAGCAAGATATTCTGGGCTATATAAACTCCCAAGAAAAGAAACAGGCAAGTTGCATCAAACTGAAGTGCATGTTGATGATAAATATGTTACTTCGCACCACCAGGGGTGAACTTACTCCTCAGACAATGTCTTCCTTAACTGTAGTTACAAGCAGATATGACTGTGCCCAACATCTTAACTTCTATCATAGGTTTTTAGCATTATTTCCTGCTTTGCTTGTGAAGTTTCATCTTTCCCCAAACTGTACAGTTGGGTGAGATTCACTTCCCTGAATGTAAGCCTCTAAATATTATTTATCTAGGGCTCATATATCCATTGTTCACTTCCTTTTCAGTCAATAGAAGGAAACATACACCTTCAAAGGATAATTCCCCTTGTCTGAGATAGACCCAAAGGAGGTATCCATTTCTCTACATTGACTGAGTCTACATTGACTCAGATGACTAGGTAAGATTTATACAACTAACTCTAGGACTTTTAAGGTTAGATGAGTCTGATTCCATCCAATAGCTTCAATCCAACTAATTTCTGCATGTGCTTCGTGTTAAGCATACGTTTTCCTATAATGTTTAGCTCCCTGCACTAAACAGAGCACGTACGTTATGAACACAGCAGAACTTCCATTTTTCTCATTTAAAATTTATGTCTGCATCAACACTTGTTAATTCTGAAAAGTACATACCCTTTTTTGAGTTCTAAACATAACCGTGTAAGCAAATCTATCAGTGTCCTTCAAAGGATGTCTTTCCACAGTGCTAATTTCTAAACCAAGCTTGCAACTGAAAAATGTTTCAAATACAAGAGAATAACCACTTTTTGCTTAGAAAATTAATGGATGTGTGTCTTTTTTTCTGACTGCTCTGCGTACAAATAGGAACAATATTTTGTGTTTAAAAAAGTATACATTCTAAATGTTTGGCAAAGCAGCACTCTGAGGGCAGTGCTTGCACTACAGCGGTGATGAGGGATGTGTTGCGTGGCCAACTGTGCGTGCACAGCAAGGGAAGGCAGTGAAGGAAGTCTGCAGCTCTGTTATAAAGCGTCTCCTTCCAGGACACTGCCAGCCTGTATGTGACCCCACAAGCCAGTGTTCAACTGCTCAGCACAGCACAGTCAGCTGTGCTCAGTAAGAGGCCAGCAGAACAACAAAAAGTGCTTAGCCCGGCACTGTGTGTGATAGTAATAGGAAAGGTAACTGGGTAACATGAAGAGAGTGTCAGAAGAGACATTCAAACAAAACAAGACTCACCAGGTTTGAAGTCTCCTGATTAGCATGCATTTGTTTGATCTGTCATTTTCTCAGTCTCTTCCAACCTGTTCAACTAATTGGAATATTGGAGCAAAAATACGCCTTTATACTGTTAGTGTCTCTTCCAGCGAAAAGCAGTCCCATTCTGGTGACAGTGCTGTCACTCTCATGAGAACAGACGATGATTTCAAAGTATGATATGACTTCATTGCATCTGTGTTAATTAAATGTTTGGATGTTGCAGGTGACCTTTTCTCATCTTTGAAGTTATGTGAGCATGAACAAAGACAAAACCAAAGAGATTGTAAGTAATGCACAAATATTTCACTGAAAAGAGAAAAATATATTATGCAGAATATCAAGTACGTAGTTTACAGAATATAAGCACATAAGTCTACGTTTGGAATACTGTTTGTGCTGATGCATTGTACAAGGTATAGAAAAGTCTTCTCACTGATTCTTCAAAACTGTATCATTATAACAATTTTCCAAATTTTCTTTACAATCTTAAAGAACAATGCTTTTGTAAATAGCAAGTTACTGATTTTTTTCTCTTTTAAGTGTTACCTAGATAATTTTTGAATGTAACTAAGCTTAAAGCTTTATTAATTTGTAGACCTACACTGTGTTTATGGGTACCATGTTTTGTATAAGAAATGTTTAAATTTTAAAGAAAGAAAAGTGGCAAAACTGTTCTGTGAATAATTTGTCATGTCAAGCCCCAAGCCTTACAGATGCAGATCCTAAAATGCAGGGGTTTTATAGGGGCATGCAACTTTATCTGTAAGATCAGTTGGTGCTAAACACCATTAACGGTAAAATCAGAAATCTGACTCAGAACCCCCTCATGAAATCAGATTGTAATCACTACGTTTACCTATTGATTTATTATAAACCAAAATTCTTACATATTTACTTTCTAAATTCTCAATGTTGATTATGCATTTGAGCCACATTCTCAAACTGAAATTCTCAGACTCATTAACTCACACTTCTTTCAACACTTATTTTGATGATCTACTTTAGATAGGTTCACTCGTGGAATATTTTTTCTCCAAGAAATAAAAGCAAGTGACCTTTGGTTCCATGGATGCACTGTGGTTGTTTCTTTACCTAAATATGTGGTTATCTATAGGTATCAGAACTATTCTCAGGAAGTACAATCTGTTTCCTTTAGTGCCCAAATATCTGATACAGTCAACCTTATAGCTGGTGCCAGAAATAGCATATTCAGTAAAAACAAAAAAAGTGAAATAAAAAATTACCAGTGGGTCTTGATTGTACTCATGCCATTTGATAACAGCCATTACCAGATAAAATGTGTACCAGAAAGGAGTTACTGTTTAAATAATATTGATTCTTCAGAGAAAAAAAAAAAAAAAAGAGACAAAAAAAGGAAATATATTCAATAGCAGTAAGTCTTGACTTCTGTCCTTTCTAAGCCAACAAGCTGCAAAGCTCAGCTCTGCCACTGGGTGACGTTACACCAGAGGGCACAACAAACAATATCTGCATTTGGCTTACATCCCCAGAGGTCAGCATAGTGAAGGTCTGACCTATAAGTCTTCAGAAATCTCTGTAAAACCAGACATGCAGTTCTTCAGCTCTAGCAAACTATCATAGCTACAATTAAGTGAATGTTGTTTACATATGTAAACGGATAACTACTGAAGCTAATATTCAAGAAAGTTTCATGAAAGCTTGATCATCAGGACAGACTGACAGTTACCAAAGATGTTAGTTGCCCAGCTGAACAGATTACATTTTTGTTTCTATGCGTGTCTTAATTTCAAAATCATCTACAGATGTAAAAATTATTTTTGCTCTTCTGAAGCACTAGTGCAAAAAATCTGCAAAGAGACTGCAACCGAGATGGAAAGGATCACATAAAGTTTGACTACTGGTAGCAAATAGAGCATATCAGATGCTTTACAGAAAATTCTGTTGGCTTGGCTTTTTCACATTGCATACAGCTCTGGCCTTCACTGTGGTTGTACTCACTATTTTTTAATGATGCTTTAAAGCCAAATGACCCAAAGTAGCGAACCATGTTAGCCATTTCCTCCTAGGGTCTTTCTTTAAATCTTTACAACAGAAAATACCAGCAGGAATACTGACCTGCCGTTTCAGTTTAGAACCCGTTTATGTGCATAAGATTTTATGCATCTTTTTGCATAAGATGATACTTCAACCAGACTCGAACAAGTGATGTTTGCTCACATCAGCATTCCAACCCTGAATTGTACTGAGCTGCGCAATGCCAGCATGCCAGTATTTCTTATTTTTGCCAGTTTTCTGTATACGCTGCAACACTATATGATGAACTGTCAGAAGAGTTCGTCTCAGGGAGGGGATTTTCCAAAAAATAAATTCAGTGTTGCCCAAGAGACTAAGACTTCATGGCGGCCATGCCATACTGCAAACTTATTTGACTAATAGTCTATACCATCTGGTTGTTCAATTTAAATTACTGTTCAGTTTAAATTATAGGTGTAAACTCACCCATGCAGTTCTCAGTGAAGTCAGTGAATACTAAACTCATGCAACAAAATAAAATCCATGCTGTCTATTTGTAATGAGAACTGAACAAGGACCTTTACTGCTCAAATACAGCATCTCCAGCAGTAGAAATAATAGACTTCCTTCTTTCAGTACAAATACTGACTTATGTCAAATTGAAGTAAATTTTACAGAAACATCATTTCTTTTTTTTTTAAAGCTTCTTAATTAGCAAAATGTAATGCTACAAATTCTTCATAACATCAGAGTCAGAAAATCTGCAAGACTAAGACTTCTAACATANTTTTTTTTTTTTTTTTTTTTTTTTTCAGTTGAGATACAACAGAGCTGCTCGAAACTTCTGGAAGGCACAATACCTTCTGCCATATACACCTGGGTAGTGGAAATCTCATTGCAGGGATCTGGGCTGAAAGGAACTCTTCACTCTCAGTGTACTAGGTTTTTAGCTCAATCAGCTCAATTCATGAAAGGTTTTCTCATCTTTTATTCAAAAAGTAGTTGAAATTTCCAAAGCAAACTCTGTTCTCTCAAATTCCCACCTTCATGCTGGCACCAGCCTTTGATGATGATCAGCCCTTTTGAGAAAGCGAGAGAGAGGTCAGGAGCTTGCAGCATGTGGTAGAGACTTTATAAGTGAGGAGATTGTCTTCTCAGGAAAAACCCAACTATTCCTGAATAAAAGTCAACACAAGGCAAAAAAAAACTATCAAAGAATTTCATTTGCCAGCTACTGAAGGGTAAGTCTTGAAAAGACTCACTTCTGAATACTAGAATTAAAAAAGTGCAATACAGAAAACAATGAAAGGTGTCTAAGCTGAAATTAAACCAAAGCTCACACAGGTATTTTCCACCTCATAGCTTAAAAATCAAAGTATATTTTAAAGGCCTAGTGCTAAGAATCAGATTAGGTGAATAAATATTTATTATTTTCTTCCTTAAATCTTGAATTAAGAAAACTACCTTCTTACAGTTTTGGGATTGAAAGATAGAAAGAACATTTTCAGCAATTCACACTGCAGTAAATTCCCCTCTCACTCATACTGTACCAAGTGAGTTATTATACAGACTATTCAATGTAGAATAGCCATTGTACCATCAAGAAAGATGTGTCCATATGCCAGAGATCAAACACAGCTTTGCATCTCCTTAATTACAAAAAAATTTAAAATGATATTAACATGAAAATTTTAGAGGTTATTTTCTGTCCACAGTAAAGGAAAATCAATATGCCAAGCTCAAAATATATCTGACAGGAAAAAACAAGATGCACACATGTAGGTCTTGCTCTCTTACTCACACATGCATAAACATGCACAAAATTACTACCGGAGAAAGGAGAATGGCAAACAGTATTCAGTGACCCAGAAAAAACAATGCTTTTTCTTGCTACATCTGGACTTCTTTCTTTTTTTTTTTTTTTTCTTCCCAGGGATATGATGTCATTCTGTACAAACAGTACATAAAAAATGCCGTTCCTTTAGTCTGTGCAGCATTTATAAGACTTCAACATGAGCCTTTCACTGAGAGCTTACACAATTATTTAAATTGCTACATAAATGACTCAGACTACATGGCAAGCCCAGACTGCTCTAAAAATAAATGTTCATGGACAATAAACCCATCCAACCGAAAAAGAATTTTAAAAAGCCATGGAATACATTATGTCTCAGAGAACAGAAGAGACATATCTGGACAAATGGCTATGGTTTTCTCTCTTTCATAGGTCTTTCATGACAGAAAATAATTTCAACAATTTATAAGAAATGAAGCAATTGTCTAAAAGTGACCTGCAGTTTCTTAGTGAGGTTGAAATAGTAATTGTTGCTCACTTCTAATAATTGTCTTCTGCACCAGCAATACATATAAGCATACCTTATTGCTCTCTGTGCCGGAACATGGCAAGTTTCCACTTCTGAAATGAGGACAGTTTTGCATTTTACCTTAATCAGATCAAATTAGGGCAGGTGGTAACCCTGCAGGCAACATAATTATGAAAAATGCCTGTGTTCAAGACAAACTGTCCTTCTAGTCTTGAGGTCTAATAGGACATCATAGCACAATCCTTTTACATTTTGCTGGCAGTTCAGAACACAGGAGTTCAGGGAGCGGGGGCATATACAGCTCACAGTTCTGTCTGTGCAAATCCAGACAAATCATGTGATTTTCAATATTTACTCTAACATAAGAGGCAGAGTGATCCTGTGAATGTAAAAGCTGGTGTGGGATAAAATCTAAAGTTAAATACAGAAAAAAATAAGTTCCTCTCTAGCCAGGTCTAATTCCAGTAACATCGTGTGAGACAGGCAAATCCTGCATTACAAACAGTCATTCGTGTTTCCACTATAAAAAACCTGACAGACAGGCATAAATACAGGAGTTCACGCTGTCTGTTTGTCTAACAAAAAAAAAAAAAAGAATTAGAATGACCGGAGAGCTTCCTCAAAGACGGAGAGTTAAGGATTTTTCTGATTTCATATTGATATACTGGCTCTATTCCTGGGCAGACCAATAGCTGGTGAAACATATTTGAAATGAGCTGAAAATTTAATGCAAAATTCTATTCTACATTAAAGCGATAATACAGCCAGTTTCATTTAGTATACTACTCCTCTGAAGACACCCCAAGCACTGCAATAACAAATGTTATATCAAAGATGCACTCAGCAACAAATGCAATATGAGTCTCTGCAAGGCAATTTTTCAGTATGTCAGAATTATAATATCACACCATGGAAACAAATTAAGCAGCACAAGCTCGGCTGTTGGGATCACTTTATTAGCAATGCAGTGTTTTCTCATACAGAATACTTTGCTTTGGATCTGTCAATGAACATCGAAGATGGACAATCCATTTTTATGGTGCACATCTTATTATTTGCGTGTGAAATAAACAAAACACTTTAACATCCGGCTCTCTTTCTACAACACTTCAAAAATAATATTGAGAAAAACAAAACAAATCCTGATCATTTTTACTGTACAGCTGAAGTCCAATCCAGTGTGCCTTTTCTTCATCAAGAGGGATGAATGTTTTAATCAAGTAGGATAAAACTGGTACGCTAGTACCAGAAGAAGAATGCCTATTTTTAAATACCTGCAAATTTCTGCAAAATAATGAACATATTCTGCTCTGGCTAGCTATCACCTTGATACATGGATTGACTTCATTTTGTCCCTCTCATAAAGAGAAAACACAATCTTCACTAGGTGCTTTCTGCCACCTGGGTGCTGCCACGATGGACAGGCCCCATTGGCATCTTGCAATGGCTCAGGGAAGGCTGCTGCTCTTGCGCCACGGCCATGAACGTCCAACGCTGTGACAGCGTACAACAAGCTCAACAGCGGCACTGAACTAGGAACACGAGGGAGGATGCATACACTGCTACGTACAAGGAAGCAGAAAACCCCCACAGCTCAGCGTTATGCCTTCACAGACTCATTGGTACGCTGAAGTGAATTAGTGCAAGCAATTTCATGAGATTATGCTAGCAATTTAGTACGGAACAGCTGCTGCTCCACACTAGAGGATACTCCTTCCAGTCTTTACTTACAAGGCCACAAATAGCTTCTGAGTTAATCCAGAGCAACAGCATACATCTTTACCACCTTAAACAGAGATATGCTATGCCTTGTAAGTAGGTGGTCTTGTCTGACTTTTTTTAAACTCGCAATATTCCCTTGTCACAAAAGTCCAATATATCCTCATTGAATTAGACCTCCATTAGACACTGTTTCTTCTGATATTTGAATTACTAGGTCTATACCTAGAGTATGAACAGTTTCTCCCACTACTACACTTTTTTCTATATACTTTCAACAGTGCAACTTTTCTAGGTTGCAAACCTGAAACCAGAATAGACAGGAGCAAATTTCCAGAATCACTAATCACAGATATGTAACCCACAGGGTACAGAGCCCAGCTGCAGACAGTTTCTTTGGGGGTGTCTTTTTCTTCCCCTAGGGTACAGGTAAGACTATACCATTCATTTCCAATTAGGAAAAAAATTATTCTTTTGAAAATTTATACCTAGTGGGATCTAGAGTCACGTAGCTTGGCACTATGAATGCTGACATAGACACTAGAAATCAGCACTGGGACAGCTCTGACCTCGATGTCAACTCTGAAGCAGGCTGATAAACCAAGTCAGAATTGATGTCTCCCCAGGAATCCCCGCTCTCCGCTGTCCCCACACAGTTTCCCCACTCCCCAGCATCAGAGAGACAGAGCTCAGGCATGAAAATCCTCTGTTTCATTTCTTTCCTTTTGCAAAACAGAAAGTCAAGTCATTGAAACTAACCATAAGGTTCAGTTTTTTTTTTTTTTTCTTCAGATCATTAAAATGCTCACTTGACTTCGCTTCATTTCAGTATATCACTGAGTTGCAGTTGTAAAAAAATAACAACACTAGGTCTCACCATCTGTATACTTACCTTTTGACACCATGTTAACTACTTTTTCTGTGGAGTACTCTGAGCAGTCATTTATATGTTAAGTACTGAACTCTGTATCACTTCTGCCTTTCAGTATTGTATTGCTTGCTATGTATTTTCCACTTATGTCTGTTATGTCATGGATCAGAAAGTCATTCCTTCACAAAGATGCTTGGCTCCAGAATATCATCATGCATGAAATTTCAGGGAGACATTTTTTTCCTGACTGAGAATGATTGGATATACAGCTATAAAAGTAGGCATAAAAGCTAAAAGCCCTTAGAATTATTTGGAGAGGAAACAAAACATCCCTTAACCATTAAATCAGCTGGAAATTCTTCATACTGCTCTTCTGTACCAATTCCTGTAGGATTTACTTTCTATTGTAGCTCAGCTCCTGTCTGCTTCAGGAAAAAAGATCGTCAGTTATGATAAATGATTCTGTATGGCAGGATTTAGACTCAGGCTACAGAAAACGATATATAACAAGATTATCTGATTCTTTTTTAAGGATCAATAATTTATTTATAGGTAGGGGTCTCAAGGTTAATTTCTAGTGCTTTACTCAACAAGCTATCCAGCACTCAAATGACTTGCAGGAGACGTACAACCAGAACCAGCTAATCCACATGAGCTTGTTTAAAAAATTGTCAGATTAACAAATCAATGACACTTACACAGTACAAAATTGGTTTCCACTTAAAAGCTGACTGGCTTTACACAGTTTACATGCAGCATAAATCCTGTTTTCATGTAATTTAGCAGGGATTCCGGGCAAAGTGATTCTCCTCTCTCTTGTCAATTTAAAAGACACAAACTGGCCAGCAGAAATCCTATTTCAGTTTGATGGATGTCTATTGAGGGAAACAGGGGAGGAGAGAAAAAGGAGCGAAGAAGGATTTTTGATGTTTGGCTACAGGTTGCTGTCACTGATCACTCTTCTATCTCTACTTTCACTGCTAACTGTGACTTTCTATTTAGAGAGCTTTTCCCTGCCTTAACAGTTATGCCAAGAAGTATGCCTTGCCTAACTCGTGACAAGTTGATGCTATGTTCATACAATATGGGTTTTCACCCATTTTCCCCATTCTAATTCTGCTCTCACCTCTTGCAGTCATTATAAAAGAGACAATGGTGTGGATGCCAGCAAGCAGGCTGTGTCATTGAAGGCAAAAGTTAGCTTTGCTGCAGCAAATTCTTTGGTATGGGTATGTGCATCTTCCCACTCTCTCTCTTACTCTGTCCCTTTCTTTCTATATATTTATTGTTCCCTTTTAAAGGTCATGGAGCATTATCTAGTTTTATTTTTATTTTTTGTTACTTTTGGAATTCAATGGAGAGTGGTTTGAGGGAACACAACACACTTGAGATCATAAGGACTATGTCTCCTTTCACTGGAATGATAACAAATCAACTTACCAAACCTCTGAAAGGTACAATGATTTTTTTTTTTTTTTTTTTTTTTTTTTGTGTGCAATGGCCATGGAATTAGAAGAGCTATGATATAAAACCGATTCAGGTGGCAGGTGCTTAATCAACTGAATCTCCAGCAACTCTAGTAATAGTTGCCTAACTTCTTTCTGCACCTGGAAAACACAATCTGAAGACAAACATAAATATTTACAATAAAAAAAAAACAAAACAGTTTTTTATTTACAATAAAAAACTGACACCACAGTGTCAGTTTGCATTTTTTTCCCTCTTATGTCTACAGATAAAACTGAACTGAAGGTTAATGCTAACATTTAAAGACAGACTGTGCATAATCTTAGAGGACATGGCATTTTTATGTTTCAGGCTAATACTTTGTGTCTTTGTTTGTTCAGGAGAGCCTCATGTAGGAAAGTAAGCTAATGTCAACAACTATCTCAATATTAAATAGATAAATAAATAAGTAGAGACAAAGGAAAACATGATGGAAGTGGCTGAAATAAGTGGCATGTACACAGTACAGTAAACAATTCTGCCGAGCACCGTTCTAATTTGGCCCAATCTACCACAACCAATTACTCCTGCCTCAGAGACTCCTTATCTTAGATTTTCCAAGCCAGCTAGCCTCTATTTCTTGATAAAAGACACAGCAGTATTTCAGAAAATTGCACATTAGATAAAGAAGAAACCTAGTGTTAGAAATAATTGCCTGCATTTTTCTCCCCAGCTGAGCCAACCCTCCATCCAAATAGTTGAAAAGCTAACTGTCTTCAAAGTTAGGTCTCAGTAATCCATCTGTGTTGGCCACAGAAATAATAGGCTTGACAATATTGTAGAACAGTTGCTCTTAGCATTACTTCTTGCTGGAAAATGCTGGTAAAATAATCTTTGAGAGGTCAGCAAGAGCAAAAAAAGATCTGATCAAATTGTGCCCTCTACAATACAGGCTGGACAAAACATACACCTGCGACACAGATGTAACACTGAGATCCCCAATGCATGAAAGGTAGAAATCATCCAGCCCTGCTTTCTTCTCCTCCTTCTACCTCCTCATCCTGCTTCTGGGAAAAAAATATCTTTGGTCTGGGAGAAGCTGGAGCAAGCAGTAAGCACTGTAGCTAACAAATGCACTGAACCTTACAAAAAATCCACCTCTCCAAGGATCCTGGGTCTGGAACAGACCAAGAGCAGATGGTATGAGAAAAGCATAAGAAATAGGAAAAGAGTCAAATATTTCTGTGCAGTACCCTTTTCTGCAGACTGTAGCTTAGGGACATGCTGGGACACAGGATATCACCAGATCATCTTAAATATCACTCTCGGGACTCCACCAAGTGTTCACATGGTATTTGCAGAGAGCTATCCTGGAAGTACTAGCAGATGAAAGGTAGCAGATGAGAGACCAGTGCCGCCTGGCTTGCTTTCCCCCTTGTATATTCCATCCCTCTCTCTCTTAAGAAGCCTTACTGGCAAGTGCTAGCAGTGTCACGCTGACAGCTCTGTACTCTGAATCTGTTTATAACTCTGTCCTTGCACTTCAGTTATGCTGCAGCATTGCAGCCATGTCTGGGCCTTGGCCATGCATCCCACCAGCCTGGACCATGAGCATCTATCTTGCCTTCCTGGCTCCACCGCAGTTTGCCCCAGCACTGGGACTTGTCCAGTGACCACAGGACACAGCTGACCCCGTGGGATGCCCCCGTCAGTATGCCGTGGCCAGCTTCCCTGCTGCGCCATGGTCGGTGTGCTTCACGCCACCTGCCAGGATGCAGTCCCTGTCCAAGACTGCAAAACCACCTACATGATCTCTGAGGAGCTATGGATTCCTTAAGCTATGGAGTGAGGGATGAAGGATGAAATAAGGACAAAAACCTGATAAGTGGGAAGAAACACATGAAAATGGGCAACTAAAAGCTTTTATCTGAAATTTGAAACTGAGGAACGAAAGATCAGGATAACAAACAGAAAGAACAAAGAAAACTACCATCAGCCCTCTCCTTTTCATCTTCTGAAGGATAAATACTTCTCAAAGAGCACTATATTTACTCTATAATAAGTAGCCTTGTAATTTTCATTACAAAGATCATGCAATAACAAGTAAATTACAAGGATCATTTTATTTTTTGACAGATGAAATGGCACAGAATTGGAAATTCTATGCTACACTATGACTGATGTTTAGTAGAATTTCCTCACTCTCCCCAGAGCACATTAAATAATGTGGGAAAAGTTTAGTGTGATTAACCCTTACCTACACAATATTTGCAAAGCCACTCTATTCTGCTGTATATTGTATGTGATATTGTCAGCTTAATTTCTTTTCATCAAAGCAAAGAAAAATGGAAACAGAAAGTACTTTTGCATATGTGCCTCATAGATCTGAATCTGCAAACAATGCAGAATGATTTCTCTGAACTCCAGATGTGGTGAGTTTTGTCTGAGTTTCACAGAGAGTACAAGGTTCCTCATAGCCTGACCTGTGCACACAGCTGGAGCACTCGCTGTCTGTGTAGCATTGCACTGAACTCAGGCAGAAAACTCCTGAGGATGAGACAATTTGTCTGGTGCCCTCAGCTTCTTGTCTGTGCTAGGTGAAACTAGGACCTCAAACTTACACTGCATCTGACCCATAGTAAATGGAAAATGAAATCTCCATTTGTAGCTTAATCTTTCATCTGGAGGTCCAGCTACAGTTTGTTTGTTGGTTTTATTTTTTTATTTTTTTTTGCCAAGTACTCTTTTTCATTTCTAGGAGCTGTCAGGATAAGCTCTTTTGTGATTGAAAATCCTGGTTATGTAAAGTATGCTGCATATAGATGTGCAAAGGCAATATTTATCATTATTTATATTAGAGTTGAGCTGAAAGCTTCCTTTGTGCTTGTAGCCCCACTGTGCCAAATAGTCGGTATGAAATGAAACAGATGATACGGTCATCTGTAAGCCTACCAGAGGCTGCCATGTGCAGGGGTAGTACAGAATCTGTGGCAGATGCCTCAAGGGAGAGGGCTGAAGCAGTACAAGAAAACTGCACATTCTTTTGCGCTACAGATGTAATGACCAACGCAAAACTAGGATTTTAATGTTGTCTCTCAGCATCACCATCATCTGTGGGCGTGGCCTCACTTAGTGATTTTACGTGTAAAAATATGACACTGCCAAAGGTAATTCTCCAGCTGCACCTCACAAACAGAAAATCATAAATCCCATGTCTTGAATTTACAGAATAGAAGACAACAATCTATAGTAGACTCAAATCTCTGTTTGATAATGGCAAGGCAGTGGTGCCCTGCGGTTCCCTTGGGAGCCTCTACTGAAGGCAAATGGCAACTGAGTTACAACATCTGGCTCTGAAGCCTCAGTTTATGACTTTGCGGAGAAGGAAGAACAGTCATAACTGCATGACAAAATGTCAGTTCTGTATTTTCTGACATTTCTATGTTTTCTGTCAAAACTTTAACAGTATTTAAATATGGCTCATTGCACACTAATGCATGTGTTATATGAGATTAAAAAATACAGTATCTGGCTCCCACAAAGTCTTTTATGGAATATATTGATGTACATTTTATTCAAGAGCCTGAAATCTTCTCCTCACAGCCATTTCAGCCTTCTGTATACAAGTAAGCTTAGGCAGGATTTAAATTTATTTATTTTTTGTAAAGTTCTTTATGTGTCCAAAGGACTAGAACCGTTAAAATTAGCAACTTCAGTATGTGAGGAAAATATACAACCATTTACTTTTTCCTTTTCTTTAACTAACAGGGCTTATTTAGCTGGTTTGCTGACAAAGAAGGAGTTCTTAGAGCCCACCCATTAGCAGCACTGAAGCCGGCAAAAGGCACCTGTGTCCCCTTCTGCCGCTCCACTGAAAGTACACAGCTGGTTCTATTCTCTTCTGTCAAGGATGTCAGTGAGAGCAAGCTCTCATATCATTCTTCTGCTCTAGCAATGCAACTGTTTTACCAATCATCTTTAGGTCCTGGGGGAGCCCTACCTTTTAAGTAGTAAATGTTCACAGCAAAGCGCTTCATTGACAGGATGCAATCTGCAGCTTATTCAGCCTGTTTCATTCGCATGTGATTGTTTTGATGAGTCTGAGTTCAGTGCTCAGAAACAAAGTCTATTTTGCAGGAAGACGAAATTAACTGGACTGGAGGATAAACTGAGAAAATAGCAGCCTAAATAATCACCTGTAGCTAGTGAAGAGAGAAGAGCAAATGGGGATCATTTCACTAGGAAATCTGAAGGTGAGGTACAGGAAGAGGAGACAGGGACTGTGGTGCAGAGAAGTATGGAGCAATGAGGGCACTCATCACTAGCAGAGCTATTTTTCATGTCAGATTTTCCTTAATCTGCAAGCTCTTGGGGCCAGACACAGTCACTGAACTACATTTGCAGGACAGTGGCTTATATTTTCCTGGCAGATGGAAAAGGATGGGATGCACTGAGGGAGCTGCCAGCCAAGAGAATCTTACTGGCACAAGGCGAGGTGCAGGACGAGGTGACTGATCACACATCTGTGATCAGAGGGACCTCACTGAGATGAAGTATGTGGCGGACTTCCAAGAACAGAAGAGACCTGCATGCACATCTCCCAGGAGAAAATGGCCCCACTGCAGAGAAGAATTTGGCAGGTCGCTTTGTGTGTAGAGTTACACTCTCTAGCAGAAACACACATGTAGAAGAAACTAGTAACAAAGAAAAATTGAGGTAAGAATTAGTAGGAAGTCTCTTAATAGCAACAAACTCTCCCTGCCAAATATGCCAGACACACTAGCTGATGTAGTGCTTCTCAGAAGCAAGAAGCCACATAATGATAGAAAAATTCCTGTGGCTTATAAAAATCTGCTCTATCCTTGTCCATGTGTGGGCTTGAGCTGTACTGCAAAATGATCTTGGGAAGATCAAAAGGCACTGGAAGCTCTGTAAGAAGTTGTGAAAAGACAGGATTTCTAGGGTTGTGCCCATTAGTCCTTTTTGGAGGAAAGTCAACGATCAGGTGAAGACAGATATGATCTAGAGGTAAGTACAGGATTGCATAGGCAGTGCTGACAAAGATAATTTGTTTTCTCAGCTAGGGAAAGCTGTTCGATGAACGTGACTTCCCAAACTTTATCTCAGGTTAGTTAAAGAGATGGGTAAAGCAAACTCAGAACTTCTAGTGGTTTCCTTTGAGAACACAGGGAGAACAGGTTCACCTTGGTAAAACTAGAGAAAAATGGTTTCAAGTCCTTGACTTACACGAAATAATAACAGCTGGATTGACAATATGCTCAATGCTGACAAGATTCTTGCCTCTAAGAAGAATTGTTGGCCAATCTATCACAAAAGATGCTCTGTGAAAGCCAGCTGATGATGATAGCTGCAAGGTCTGTGCTCAGTGGTTTTTGTTTCTCCATATTTCACATATGTTTTTTCTAACACTGACATATATTAAAATTTGTGTGTCACTCAGTGTATAATAACTCAGGAGGAATCTCAATGGCATTAGACATAGCATGACAGAGGTATTAAGAAGTATAGTCCTTGCCCCTTCCATCCTTTACTTCTAGAGCCAAACAGACGCTAATTCAGCTTCTCACATGATTCATAGCAGCCTAAGGAGTATTTTAATTTTTGCCAGCTGCAGTATTTTAAAAATGTTTTTGCGTCAGGATACCACTAAGCATGCCTTTATCTGACACCCCTTTTCTGCTCATACCTCTCTAGAGTCCCTAATTGCATTTCCACAGCTCTGTGCAACCAGTTAGGAAGGGAAATTTCAGCTGACTCCTTGATATCACCTCAACTTTGCAATATGATGAGCGCATGGATATGCTCCATGACAGCATGCCAATATTTAGAAAGAAAAAAACACTGCAATTATATGAAAAGGTAAATGGACACTACACACAACAAACCTCAGCAAAATGGCATCCATCTCTTATCTATACACAACATATGAGTTTATCCATCACCAAGGAAACCACATCTTCAGTCTTTGCAGAAAAGGTTGTGCAAAGATTTTTTTGCACGTCTAAATTCTCTTTGCTGTGTTTCATAGTTGACTTCTACAGCAGTGACATGGAGTTCTCCGTACATTAGAATAGCAAGAGGCTTATGAATTTTTAGATGCCCAAATGAATTTTTCCAGGTATGTGTGACAAGCAAGATATAGCAGGAAAGAAAAAGTGATTTAGTGCCACATTGAAAGTATATAGGTACTGTGTTGAAATAAAGTCAAAGAAATATTGCAGGGGGCTAATCACAGACTCACAGACACACAGAATGGTTGAGGTTGGAAGAGACCTCTGGAGGTCATCCAGCCCAACCCTCTGCTCAGGCAGGGTCCCCTAGAGCACATCACCCAGGATTGCATCCAAATGGCTTTTTAATATTTCCAGGGAAGAAGACTCCACAACATTTCTCAGCAGCCTGCGCCAGTGTTCTGTCACCTGAACAGTAAAGAAGTTTTTGCTCACAAAAATAATTAATAATAGAACCATATTTGCATCACTTAAGGTGACAAATTAATAAACTCATCATCTAAAATGAAACATTCTTGGAAGGGAACACTTGCTTAGAGGTCAATTAGCAATGTTGAACTTCTAAGGGATTTGAAATAAATGTGTGGTATGAAAACATATGTATCAAAAACAAAATTGAAGATTAATTCCCCAAAGTAAAAAAAAAGATAAAAAAATATTGATGCGTAGCCTGGGGAGTATCTCAAGATTTTGACTAAATAAACCCTAATCCTTACATCCAGAAGTCTGATTCTAATGAATAATACACTGTGTATATTTATAAAGAAGTCCTGGTAGCTGTGGTTGCCTCGCAAGAGTGCTGGATGAAAATAAATCAGAACTTTGCCTTATGTGAACTGGGATTTGATATGACCTTCATACTGCAGACCTGTCAAGCTGTTGCAATGATGAATGTAATCAGACAGCTATTAGACGCTGTTCTAATTTAGACACAGCAAAACCTATTGAGTAATGTCAAATGAAACAAAAAGAAAGACTGGAGTGTGAAAGGGCTTTAGTTCCCTTTAGGTAAAATTCAAAGGACCTTGTAACATCAAGGCCTTGCTGAGCTGGGCATGAAGGCCTTGGAAGTGATGAGACAAGATTATTGACCGAATATGGCAGAATGCTGTCACAATCCTCAGAAGACATTTAAAATTTTGACAGGGATGCTGTGTTTCTGCAAAGTTTTGAACAAAGCAGTTAAAATCATTCTGAAAGTTCACCTTCCTTTTGTTCCCTCGTCAACAATGTCTAGAAGATTAATTCTCAGGCAAGACATATATGAAGGAAAGTGTAGTGTATTTCAATACCATTTTATCATCTTATTGAGAACATATCTGTGAAGAGCACTGGAACAACTTAATGTGTTTCAATATGTAGACAAGCACACAGACATGAGACTGAAAACCTCTCCCCTGAACCTAAACTGTTTTCACTATTTTAGGACATGGCTGAAATTGCTCTACAAATCCTTTGAACCCAAAGCTGGTTAAGTTCAGAATATAAGCCAAGGATATAAAAAACTTTACCAGACTACAAAGCTGTCATTGGAACTGTCTTTTCAGCCAGACACCGCCTCAGAAATAGTCAGTTTTCATCCTGCACCCTTCTGAATTTAAAAGAAAATAGAGGATGATATAAGATTGTACGCCAATGCCTTGTGATCAGATTTTCAGACTGTTCCAAGATGGGAGGAAGTCCAGAAGATTCCAGGTCAAACAGAGGGATTCAATGGAAGTTGGAAATCATCCGAGGGAGAAATTTGGGATGGGAGTTCAGTGGGACTTCACTGTTTTAGAAACAAATGTCTGCTGAGATCTCCATAAATTCTATACTGTACCTGCCCTAAGTGATGACGATATAACCACTAGTACGGAATAAACAACATGATGCCAAATGCTCAAGAGAAGATCCAGCAACCTAGCCAGACTCCTACTGAGATTCTGAAAGATCAAAAACGGAAGAAACAGGTATTGTAATCCTGTGAAGATTACTTATTTCATGATACGCATTAATAATGCATATTGCAGTGCTGAGCAGGGCTGCAATGAGCTGATACAGCTGGCAGGTGCACATTTGAAAAACAGTTGGGCATCCTCAGCCTTTCCAAGACAGCAGGTAACATAAAACAGGGTAAAACAGTCTCTGTGGAAGAGAGCCAGGGTTGTGAGCAGACAGACAACCTTTTTCATTTGGGCTTCAGCTGCCTGAATGCTCTTTCAGCAGCTTGCTAAATATTGTCAAACTCACCAGAACCCAGGCTTGAATACAGGGAGAGCAAGAATTTGGACACAAAATTTTCCTTGCTTTTCTTGGATATTATGCCTGAGAAAAGGACAAAGTTACCCAAGGGAACTCCAGCAAACTGTTTATGCTAAATGAATGTTATGAGGACTACTAATACATATATTTTTGCTATTGCAAACAAACAAACAAACAAACAACAACAACAAGAAAAAAACACAGCCAAACCAAACCAAACAAAAAAAAAAAGCCACAAACCAAACCAACCAACCAACAAAGCAAATACAAAACCCTGCGAAATATACCACAGTATATTTAGGTCACATTCCAGGAGATCAAGAAATAGGAATTGTTTTTCATCTGTGAAATTGGCTCTGGCCTTGCTATAGCAAACTCAATGACCTATTGGCCACTTCTGAACTCGCAGGTAAATACATTGATAATTTCTGGAGTCAAACTGCTTGAATGTCCTCTGGTGCACTTCTGGCCCTTGCACTATCATCAAAAATACCTGGGCATGGTTTCAGAGCAATAGCATTTCAGGGGCCATTTCCCAAAGGCTTTCTGTATACAGATGCCCTGGTTTGGAGGCTAAAAGAGATCTCTAACACAGACATAGGCTGCTTTAATGCCAGGCACCCTTGATGTGCTGGGTACTTTTCTCCTCACTTTTAATTCACTCCTCTAGATATCAAATCTGCAAGGTATTTGTGCTTTTGTTTAACACCATATAAGAAAATATCCTGAATGATCTACTCCTTTATTCACCACTAGTGTCATAACATAGGAAGAGACTCAGACTAAAAAAAAGTCTATTATGCCCTCAACTGAAATTAGTATTAACTTGCTAATTCACTGAAAGCAAAGTTAAAGTCCTAAATGAGCAGATTCAGGCCAGAGTGAAGTGGTTTTGAAAAGCCAATATGGATGTGGTGCTTCTGGCAAATCGTAAATTCCTTTCAAAGAAAATTTCAGCTCAAGTTCT
>VXAV01009460.1:200317-227270 GCA_013399715.1 Alectura lathami | reverse complement strand
ACAAAAAGAAAAAAAAAAAAAAAAAAAAAAAAAGATATGCTTTTTAATCTGGAAAAGAAAATAAAGTACCGTGATGATGGACAAACAAAAAACATCAGAAAGACATTTCCTCAAAAATTAGATTTAAGGGGTTGCATTCTGGCAACTGTTAATATAACAGATTCATAACAGCTTTTCTGATATATAGAAGTATTTTACCTGGATGTCCATAAAGTAAAGCCTTTCCGGCTGTTGTATAATCACTTACTTCTAATTGTCTTAGAATTCATAGGAGGGAATATTTCTCTTATGCACTCTAAGTTAAGTTCCTTTCTTTCTGCTTCCCTCACCCCATCCTCCCCAACAAAACAAATAAAATTTGAAAGGAAGTAAAATAGAAAGCAGTGGCACATGGCTCTTTCTTCTTAATACAGGGGAGGTTTCTTGAGATTGAAACATAACAAGTCAGGAAGCAGAACAGCTGGTTATGCAGAGGTAGAATCCCAAAAATAACTGCTTTCCATTGCCACCTCTCTTTGAGTGCTTCATGTTCGGACTAGAAGAAGGCAAGACCAAATATTCACATACATGCTTGAAAACCATATCCAACAACTAAAACCATATTTATTATCATTTCAGCTCTGTGAACTTCCTTCCAATTCCTGTTCACTTAGCTTTTTGTGAATGTGCAGCCAACAGCAATTAAGCACACTGACAAACACAAAATAGAATCATAGACTCATTTAGATTGGAAAATACCCTTAAGATCATCAAGTCCAACCATCAACCCAACACTACCAAGTCTACCACTAAACCATGTCTCTTTTTGCCACATCCACATGTCTCTTAAATACTTTCAGGGTTGGAGGCTCCTTCACCTGCCTGGGCAGCCTGTTCCAATGCCTGAGCACCCTTTCCTTGAATAAATTCTTCCTGATATCCAGTCTAAACTGGTGCAACTTGAGGATATTTCCTTGTGTCCTATCACTTACCACCGGATAAACAAGACTGACACCCTCCTCATTGCAACCTCCTTTTTCAGGGAGGGAGGCCCTGAGGTCTCCTCTCAGCNTTCCCCAGCTTCTTTGAACATATTCCAACAACTCAATGTTCTTCTTCTAGTAAAGGGCCCAAAACTGAAGAGTATTTGAGGTGGGGTCTCACCAGTGCTGAGTACAGAGGGACAATACTTTCAGTTCATATCAACGTATTACCAGATTCTCTCTGATGTCTACACAAAGTTTTTCTTTTGCAGGTCTACATTAGATATAAATAAATATTACAATGCTCCATAAATATCAATTTACTTTAAAAATGAACATTTACTGCAACACTTCCCCAGTACAGATACATTCACATTAATAGCCTCTAGCGACTTTTATTAGCTGGGACCATCTCTGTATCAGATCCATTCAACTAAATCAATTTACATTGGAACAAAAGGAATACTTTATAATTAAGCTTTTGTTTCTGTTTCAGTAGATACCATATTCTGGTGGGAGAACATTTTTCTCTTTCAGTGAAGCCTGTGGTCTAACTTTCATTCATTCTGACTAAGGTAAGAAGACCAGCAACATAAACAAATGCCTGTGCCTGCTGCAGAATCACTTTCTGAATGCAGAGGAGTGGTTGTGAAAGCATTACGGTGCTTGCAGAGATCAAATTATGACATCATGGAAGTAATAGAACAGCCTATACCTCAAGGAACACCAAAAATCAGAGAAACCACACTTGCAAAACAAACCCAAAAAGTATTTTCAGTCTATCCGTTCTTGGAGGAAAAAGAAAAATTAAGGGATTGGATGAAAGTCAATCTTAACATAGCTTGATGTCGTGTGTGTGGTTAGACCATTAAGTCCATTCCAGCCAAATCCAGCACACCTGGTAAATACTAAGTAAAGAAAGAAAAGGATTTTCCCATGTAGTTGAAGGCATTTCACTGAAATGGCTTTTGCTGTGATAATGCCATGAGAAAGACATCTATTCTAAAGCAGAGGAAAGATACTATATAATGTTTACTGCATTTATTTAATTATTTGTTTCAGGAATGGGTGTTGAACTAAAGCTTTATAGTAAATAATGAAAATAGCAGTAGGACAAAAGTGTGTATTTAGCAGTGCACACAGCAACACATACAAAAGTGTCTTGACCTAGTTAAGAAAACCACCAAGAGCCCAGCGCCAGGTCAGCAGTGCTCTTCAAGCCACCTAGAGCAGGTAAGAGCAAACAAGCGAACTGCTGAACTCCTGTCTCTGAAGCTTGGGCTCTATTACTGCTGCTGGCCCTGGCAAGTAAACATATTTCTTGAGTCCTCTGCACGTCAGATTCTCTCACTTGCAAAATAAGATCAAAACTCCTAGTTTCCCTTGTAAAGAATGTTGGGATTTACAAAGAGCTCTACAATAACGCAAATGCTATGCATTAAGTTGGTATTATTGCTATGCCACAGCACAAATCTGAGCATTTCCAAGATGGGGTGTCAGTGGGTAAAATTGTCTTTAGCATGTTTTGTTACAATAGCTTTGTTGTCATAAACTGAGGAAACTGATTAGGTAAGACCTCAGAAATACATACTTTTGCCAAAGATACGACTGAAACAATGAAAGTAAGAAAAATGTCAAATACTGTAACTCAGTATATTGAGGATATATCACGGACAAAACTGAAGCTGAGTCTTTTATAAATGTGTTGTCACTGTGAGGATGTCTTATACCAATATTGATCTATCAGGTGAGAAAATCAGTCAAAACTATAAATTCTTTTTTCAAATTAAATTCCTCAGTCATTGTTAATTATCTTCTGGTTCAGAAAATATGGTGTCTTAAATACATTCACACAAAACAATTACAGTCTTTTAACATAAGAAAATCTATTATGCTTTCAACCATTATAGCTGGCAGGCAGATAGTATTTGCAACTTGGCTTGCACATACATGGTACCTGATATCTGCATAATATATGAAGGATTTTCTATTGCCTCTTCCAAACATTTATATAGATCACAGCAGTAGGATTAGAACTTAGGTTGATTTTTCAGGTTCAAATACTTTCCTAAACCTTATTGTTTCTGAAAGATAACATTTGCCTATCAACTGATCTGACTTTTATAGATCTATGTTAACTTGTTAGAATAAAGTAATGAGAATTTTTTAAAAAAACTTAAAATATAACTTATTTCAACAATGATGGCTACATCTCAATTACCAAACAGTTCCTGAGGAAAATGCTCTGTAATAAATCTCCTAAAACTTCTTCCTCAGAGAAAAAATATGATGGACATACTCCTCCAGGGTAACATTTGTAGTGAGGCTAGAGCATGCCCTTGGCTGGAGCAAGGAAAGGACACAAAACTAAGCTGCTACAACTAACTGATGATACAATTACAGTGTCAGATTCATGATCATAAAATCTAAACTTCTCTCTTATTTAAACAGCTCTGGAATTCTTAAATGAGAATAAACAGAGTAGACAGCCACTGAGATCTAACCAGAGGCATAGATCCTGTGAAGCTTTAAGACAGTTAACTCCTATTTAGGCTTATAAATAACCATGGATTTGAATGCACTGTTAGGATCTCCAATATTCCTTTGATTCATGCCCAGGCACTCTAAAGAGCCTGTGAAAATTTCAGTCAACAACAACAAATCTCACTTACAATGAGACCGGAAACAAATCTGAGAAAGCTGCAATCACATCTCTCTTTTTTAACTTGAAAAGTAATTTATAGTATCAAAATGCAATGAACAATACCCTTTAATCTATTACACATTGGTGAATTAAAGTACCTCATAAACAGCTTCAGTATCATGGGTATTGATGGTATTGCTGATGACGTTGAGAACACAAAAATTAGCTGCCTTTATGCAACAGTATGCCAGTTCAAAACCTGCCAACTCTTTGTGCTTTAGCAGACATAAGTTATGCATGCTAAAATTTGAGACTTTCATGTAACATTTGACATCAGTTCACTTTACTGTCAAAGCTGTCAATTTATAAAATGTTGCTGTCTTTTTCTATGAAATGATATGTGAGCTGGTACAATGGAACCTAGGCCATTTTGCCTAGGTCAAAACCTATACACCAACAAAAGAAACACTGGAGTCTTCATGGAAAGGAGGGATAGCACTGGCTGTCCATGCTCACTGCATTCTTCCCCCATGGTGTAATTCCTCCAGCACTCAATTAAAATTTTGCTGTTCCTACCACTTCAGTTTCACAAAGTATTACTCATACGGCTAGTCCATGTGTTCATAGTACTGAGCCTCCTCATGGAAAGCAACCCAGGATATTTATGTAAAACTGCTCAAAATGAATCGTTTGGGTTTTAATATTCTAACTAGTCTCTCTTTGTCTCCTCACTCAGCTGAAACAGGAAAAACAAACAAACAAAGAAAAAAAACAAACAATCAAATATATTTCTCTTGAAGTGATCTTCCTACAAACACAAGGCTATTCTTTAAACTTAGGATGTTCTTCATGAAATGCTCTTGGAGATTTCAGATCCAGTCCTGTGAATTTTATTAGATTTCTCCACAATACACTTAATAAATCTCTCATTTGATCAAGGCCAAGCAAAGAAGCTGGTGGCTACCGCTTGCACTTCATGGATTACTAGCATTAAGATAGTAATACTAACAAATACAAAAGCCATATACGTTTTCCTGTATGCACATAAACAAACTAATAAATATGTAAAAATAAAGTAGAATTATAGCAGACATAACACATGTTAATGCAGATGTACCGCTCTTTCAAGTTGTGGAAGTCAGCTATTCCTACCTACTGAACTGTGAGTAGAGCAGGTATTTTATATATTTAAGGCCTTTCTATTTTATGGTGTACTGTTCCGATTGCAGCAGCACCTCTTTACTCCTGCTTCCAAAGACTTTCACTCTAATACGATATCGTTTTAGACAAAGACATAATGGCTGAAGGGTCAGGACTTTTCACCACCCTATTATTTGTCTGAATACAGTTTTTGCAGGAAACAAATTATTCTCATTAATTCTCACAGGATATGGACCAGTTTTCAATCTAGATAAAAAGAGACCATGCCCAGCCAAACGTCTGCCTGCAAAGTGTCTCACACGTGATCTCCCTCCATCAGTGTCAGCAGAAGGCAAATGACTACAAGACTCTGTGAACCCCTTTTTCCAGCTCAGAAGAGAGGTGTGCTGGCTAATGCAGAAAGTCTTACCATTCTTTTTTCATGTTGCGCACACATATCATCAGAAAACTCCAGTTCATGCTATTTTCAATGTGTCATTTTGCAGGGTACAGTGTCTAAGAAACAAAGCAACACCCTAGGTTTTAATACTCACATTATCTGACTGAAAAGTGTTTTTTATTATTCTGACCAAACAGACCATTGTTGTTTAACCCAGCAGGCAGCCAAAACCCACACAGCCACTTGCTCACTCCCAGCTAGCATAAAGAGAAAGAGGATCAGAAAGGGAAAAGTGAGAAAAATTGAGGGCTGAGATAAAGATAGTTTACTAGATAAAGCAAAAGCTGCATGGACAAGCAACGGAATTCACTCCTTCCTGTCAGTAGAAGGATGTTCAGTAACTCCCAGGAAAGCAGGGCTCATCACGTGCAATGGTTGCTTGGGAAGACAAACACCATCACTTCAAATACGCCAACACCCTTCTCCTTCTTTACTCCAGATTTATTGCTAGGCACAACATTGCATGCTGTAGAATATGCCTCTGGTCAGTTTAGGTCAGCTGCCCTGGCTGTGTCCCTGCTCAGCTTTTTTTGCACCCCCAGCCTCCTTGCTGGCAGGGCAGCAGAAAAGTCCTTGGCTCTGTGCAGCACTGCTCTGCAACAACTAAAGCATCAGGGTGTTGTCAACAGTTTTCCTTACAAATCGAAAACAGCACCTTATGAACTATTATGAAGAAAATTAACTCTATCCCAGTCAAAGCTAGCCCACAGAAATAGGAATTTAGGACTCAGCATCTCTTTTGCAACTCAAGCTCAATTGTTACAGCAGATAACCAGCCTCCTCCCACTCGTTTTACTATGTCATTCAATTACTCCAAACACATTCAAAGCACAGTAAAAGGGTCCAGCAGGACCAGACATTTTGCTTATTCCTGTATATTACCTTCCATCACCGGCAAAACATTTTGCAGGAGTAGACTTAGCTTCTCCAAATCTGCAGATCATCTTTAAGTCTGTTGCTGGTCTGTTTTTACCTACATTCTTGTTTTCCAAGACAATAATAGCTTCACTTCCAAGAAATGAGGGAATATATTATTCTAAAAGTTTTAACTATGTGTGAGGTTCAAGTCTTCTTTCCTTGTAGTCACAGAACTTCAAGGTGATGTAAAAGGAACCTATAAAGAGGAACCCTAAAGTCAGAGGCAAAGACTACTGTACTTAAGGTCCTTTAATGCCCATTTGCTTTCCAGTGTCAGTACAGAACTCTTATTTCCATTGTTGATTTTCCCTGAAATTTTTTAATTTTTTAATTACAAAAGACCTTGTGACAGCATCCAATGCATTAGCATAGGAGAGAAGTCCAGAAAGGGAGGGCAAGCATTTGTAGCACAACAGGAGCTGTGTCATTGCTACAGGGTGCAGCACCCCCTCTCCTCTTTATAGACGCACAGAATGTTCTCCGGTGGAAGAAATGCTCAAGTTCAGAATATGTTCTTTTCATGTATATTTTCTTTTTTTTTTGTTGTTGTTGTTTATAAACTTCAGCATTACATAAATTAAATTCAATTGCATTTACCATACACTGAGAAGTTCCATCATTGCTTCTGGGGATACAAACTCTAAGCCTCTTCCTGGAACCAGAAACTGCTGCTTCACGATTCCTGAAGAAATTTTCACACTAAATCTTTGTTTTTTAGTATTTATATTAACTTCTGATATGCAACAATACTAATCAGTTTTACCTTTATACTAGGAACATGGACAATCAGTTCTAAATTAAAATAACAGAGTGCAGTAAAATTGCTTAATTTTCAAATGGCAGTGGGTATATTTTATTTTCTCTGTCTCAGAAAAGGTAATTCCTTTCTGCATCCAAATTAATAAGTGTAATAAAATATTAAATTCAAAATTCCAAATATATGTAAAATAATTAAATGAAACATGAAGTGAAAAATTATGTCTAAACATGTAATAACATTGACGTTAACTGGACTGAACATTTTTTCTGAATTTCATTTCTATAATCATGATCACAGTTTTGTGACCATTGCACCATGGAAAGGTTTACAGAATGAGAGATATCACTATACTGCTTTTGTTCTATCTCTTTGTTCTTACAGTTAGTCTGAGTTTGGGCATGATAATAACAAACGAAGGTTACAGTTTGGGCCTGTATGACACCTGAGTACCAATAAATGTCCAAACATATTTCTAGATCTACAAGCAGAACACTTTTTATAAAGGCCTTTGTACTAGAACTGAAAAGACTCACATGGTGACAGCAGCATGTGTTTGGACCATTTCTCGTAATCATTACAACTACCATCATAGGTACAGATTGATTCTGCAGCATTTCTTGCTCTTGTTGCAATCCATGGCACAGGAATGAGCTATCAGAATTTTAATGCTTCATATATTCTATAAGTACAGCTCTGTATGGCTTTGACCTTTTCAATATTCTCTAATTTGACTGACTGGCTACTCTAATTTTTCCCCTGTTTACAGTTTCAGGAACCTGTGGGGAAGAAGCAGAATACCCAGCCAATCAAAATACTGAGCACTGAAAAGATCAAAGTAGTAAAACATACTACAGTCTTTCACAGAATATATTAGGCATAAAAATTTTGATATCACACTATAAAAAGATAACATTTTCCTCTGCAACTCAAGTTACTATAAAAGTGGTGACACTGTGAAGCAAAGAGTGATATCACTAAATCCAGAAACACAATTTATACTACTTGGATGTTTTTGGTTTTGGTTTTTGCTCTAGATTCATTTTGGCATTTCCTCAAATAACTAGCACTTTCCTAGCATTCAAATTAAATCAAATTTAACTTCAGTTTGATATCTTTAGTACAAATTTGTGGTTTTCCAGCTTGCATTCCAGAGTTTTGGAAACTCTGCTTTGGAAAAATGCTTCCCTATCCTGCTAAATGCATACCACAAAACTTTTACAATAACAATCAGCATTTCTAATTTACACCATGTGAAAGTTCTCATTTTCTTTGTGGCTCATAGACACTTACTGGGTGAGTCTAGAAACACAAATGCAATGCTACATGATTGTTAAGAACTGAGAGACTCATCTTGCACTCAGCTACTGAGTAAACAGTCGTAATAGCTGGTAACGAGAAAAATCCATGGCTTTGACAATACGGCATTCTACTAGCAAAGGAAACAACAATAAACAAGTCATCTTACCATATCAAAGATGTTAATGGTATAAAATGAAAAAAAGAGATTAAAAATCAAATGTAAACAACACTGAGATGATATAATCTAATTAGTTTATGGATTCATTTCCAAGTAATCACTGCAGCTTAATTGGGTTATGGAACTATAACATATTACCCTGTTATCACAATGCATGTTTTCTTTATCTACTTGCTAATGAAGGAGACTCACACAAGATGAAGAGCACTAATATGATTTGATTTGTAATTCTTTCCTTGAACATTCCCAAAGAACAGACAGTGATTATTGATATTCTCATCAAACAGGGCATTCTGTGTGCTACTTTTGGAATACAAACTGCTAATGTGTATGCTGAAAAGTTTCCAAAGCAACTCATAGTTAATTAGAAAAGTTTGTCCCTCTAATTAGGATTTATCAAAATCTCTGCCTCCTCTTTAGCAGCATACCACTTATAACCAAGAGATTCAAATATTACACTGAAGTTGCTCAGCCTGCTTGCAAGTCTGCATTTTGTGGTACAATCAGACAGCAGGCGCTATCACCAAGGAAACAAAGAAAGAAATTACTTCAACATCAACCTTCACACTGCAATAACAAATACGTCTTACAAGATAATTGGACATTATAACATTTTCAAATTGGATAATAATTTATGTTATAAAAATTATAATTTAATAACTAACTGGCAAAAAAAAAAAAAAAGAGACAAGGGTGCCATCTAATTTGTTGCACTGTGCTGGTAAGCAAGGTTTACAACAGGCAATGGTGTAAAGCAGCAAGCTTGAATCTTCCTCATCTACTGGACACTCGGTTATATGACCTCATGCTGTGTGCTGTGCTCTTCTGTCTTCCTCCTTTCTTACTGCATTATAGTTATATCATGTATGCCATTCTGTTTATTTTTTCTTTTATATATCTCATGACCTGCTTCTTGTATTAGATCATTAAAATGTCTCAACTACAAAAGCATCTTCTATAGGTGAAATATCTTAGAAATCCTGTGTCTTATGTATGAATATAGAAAGAAATGTCTGTAATAAGAGGTTTGTTAAGACTCCATGTAGTAAAAGTAGTAAGTTGGGTGGATTCAAGCAGAAATGTCCAAAATGCTGGAATATTAACCAAAAAAAAAAAAAAAAGGAGGAAAAAAAAGAAAAATAATAACAAAAAGATCATTTTCCCATAAAGGGGGCAACGACTAGACTGGAATTGGATGATGGTTTTTAACAATCAGAGGAACAAATTCCCATAAAAAGATCCGAGCAGTAGCACTTGGAGAAAAATATCCTAAATTGACATACAAAGATAAAGTACATTGTCATTTTATTTATTGCAGATCATTTTTTCTGCATCACATTTTATAGCCTTGGGGAACATACAGTTTACTTCTGCTCCTGATTCATAACAAAAATAAATATTTTGTATGTCTATTTAGTAAATTACAAGTGAGATGTCTCACCGAGTTAAAAAATGTAAAAATAAGCTTCTGCTGTTGAATCCCTCTGCAAATCGATTGAAGTAACACAGAGGAACATGGACTCAAGAAACATTATTTCCCATTTCAAAGCATCCGTAGTTTTTCAACTGCCAACAGAGGACATCTACTACCTTTTCTCTCAGATGCTCGTCATGAAAGTCTGTGTTGACTATTGCCAGTCTGCTTGGCAACACACATCTAACGACCTTGGGAACAACCTCCAAAACACCATCACCACATTTACCTTCCCCTTTATACAAATGCTAATGGAAATTTAGAGTTACTAAATTTCAAGTGCTGTACTTCAAGGAACAGCTGAGGAATGAATCTGCCAAACCTCAAGCATTACTATTTGGCAGACAGCCCAGCAGAAATCAATCAATTTCTAAAGAAAAATCTCCTTTAGACTAAGTAGAGATTTAAGGAGAGATGGCATGTAGAAATTAGTTTCAGTTCCAAGTAGAATTGTTATTGCAATCAAAAGACATTCTTCCTTGTCACTACAGCATAAAAATAGTTGTTGCTGACTCATATGGTAAGGTACTAATTTAGAAAGAGTAAGAGGGACCCTTTACTCATGTTCATAACTCAAAGTACCCCTTTCAGCTGGGCTGATGGAACATGGTGGTTTCTCCAACTGATCCGGTCTGTCAAATAGGATCTACAGCTAACCTCACAATCACAAGCTTAAAATCTACTTTTCTTACTATCTAACTGAATGTGAAAGATGGTGTTAACAAATACATTTATCATTTACCAAGTTCATAATTTTACTTATGGAAGATGGCTTTCTATGTGGTCAGTGGTGACAAAGTGGTTCCTCCAAAGGACAACTCAAAGCATTAGCCTAATTTTGGGGCCCTGTATCATTACTTGCTGTGAGAAAATATTTTCACATATGAAGAATAGAAAAAAAAAAAGACAAAAGAAGAGGAAGAAAATGAATTTGGTGGGGTTAAGACAGAATGCACTAGAAAGTGAGAGTCTTACTTTAAAATAGTCTGGCTTTTGAGAGTCCATGCAAAAAAAGTCCGAAAAATAAGATAAATATATTCTTTTTTTCCTGTCTTACTCTTAGACCTTACATATATGTCAATTCACTAAAGAAAAATCTTTGGATGCAGAAAATACTAAGACTGGAAAAACAAACAAAAAACAAAACACTATAAAAACCCTCTCTTGCATCCTCTGCTTTTACTAAAGGGTTTTACAAAATTTTATGATCCATTCCCTTTCCATTTTTGGAACTGAAGCCTTACTGAGGATTGCAAAAGTTCTGAAACATTTGTCATGTGAGAAAGGCTATTTTCGTACTTCTTCGCTCCTACAAGCTTCAGAATTAATGGGTTTCTCTCAAAAGCTTCTTGTAGAGAGGTTTCCAATGCCATTTAATAAACTCAAGAGGCCTGAATAAATATCTAGGTCTATGTTTGCAACCCGCTAAAGCATCTTTTGGAGTTTACTGAACGTATGTTGTTGCCACAATCATCATGTAGCATTAAATAACCTTAGCAGATCAGTTGGCGTGTGTCTTATTGTTAAATATGAAAACATAAAAGAAGCGTTTAAGGTAAGTTTAGTCACAGAAGGCAGTTTTCTGAGGCTTCTTCTATAGTGAGTGAATGGAGACAGATCTTTCAAATTAGGAGCCCAGCTCCTGGGTTCCAGATTTACTTGATTTCAGCATGACATCTCAGTTTTCGCTCTCTCTCTTGTTTTTGTCATCTTTTCATCTTTTCCTTTTTTTTTTTTTTTTTTTTTTTTTTTTTTTTTTTTTTTTTTTTCACTTACTCTCTTTTCTTTTTCCATGACACAGTAGTATTTCTCTGTAAACTTTCCCCCTTTTTCATTGATAACTTAGGACAATGATTTTCCTGCCCTATGGGCAAGAAAGAGGAAGGAAGGAAGAGGTGGAACTCAGAGAAGTATGCATGAAAAAAACCCTGGGAAGATAGATCTAAATTCATAGAAATGTGAAAGGTATTAAGAATTCTATTCTGTTGACATATATAGTGGTGACCTGGAAGTGTTGTGATAAAGATTTTTCATGGCTTCTGCATTTGACAGAAGCCTACTAAAGAGAAATCTCAGAGCTGAATTTCATTACAGGCTTCCACATTCTGCCTGTCTACATTCCACTTGTCATTTCTAGAAAATTCCCACATATTTCCTATTCTAAGTTGTTTCATAGAAGAGTTGTGGCTTGAACATGGTTAATTTTTTCTTCTGATAATGAGCATGCAGTCATTTGATATCAAGCAGTTTAAAATCTCTCTGTAGGAAATAAGCAAATTCAGAATGAATATGACCCCAGACCTCCTCGGCTCTTTCCCTTTTGTCTAAGGCTCCATATGCATAAAAAGAACATAGGTTCAAGAAAACCAATTAAATTCCATCTGCTGGGCATTATCGCTGACAATATTTTTTGTCAGAACAGTAGAATATAAACAATGTTTTCTTGATAATAATGTCATTTCTAGTTGCTGAGAAAGGACAGAGAAGATAGGTTCTTACACCAATAGAAGAGATTGTAATAGCGTCAGCAGAACTTGTTAGGGGTAAGAAGACGTTGCATAGCTGTTACTGAAAAGTTGCACAATCCAGTCCAAATCTTCTTGTTAATTAGATAACTCAAATAGCTATTCATAAATAGAATATGATCAGCAATCTATGAGCAAGTCTAAGGGAGCATTGCAAAAGGGATTTATTTCTTTCTCGATATGACAATCAACACTATGTCCTCAACTTAAATCTGCATACACACAGCCCCATTTTAAAGTAAGTTCTTACAGAACTAAAAAAATCCCAAGATGCTTTTAAACATAATGAATGAAAATTGAAAGATGTCTATAATAGCTTTGTTTTGGTTTCTGTGTTGTTAAAGACAGGCTTAGATTCAGAGCGGATACAGAATGAAGTTCTGTGTAGGTGGTCCTATGTAAAAAAAAAAAAAAAGTCAATCACATTTACTCTGTCACTGGAGAATAGTTACATGTGTATTTAGGAAGGAAGACTAACGAAGAAGCTGTGACAACAAGCCACAGAATGAGTGACATAAACATCAAGAAGGATGCTGTTCGGATTATATTTGTTATTATTTGCCTTCTGGAGTCAGGCAGCAACTTGAAAGCACCAGAGATGCAATGTCTATTACTGAATTTCACGGTAAAACAGTTGGTAACCTCAAAGAGTAACAGTATCAAGGTGTAGAATTAATTATTTAATTGGTTTTACACTTTTTACCCATGCTGTTTATGCTCATATGCATCACACTTCTTTCTAAATTCCATCTGCCTCATTTTGAACCCTCTTCATTCGCTTCCCTTCTGTCCTGCAAGACACAGTCTATCTCCCAGGCACTAGAAGAGTGAGGAATGAAATCACAGAAACATACTTATACTTTTCTGACCATGTGCCTGGGAAGATAATGTAAATCATTTGCCATCTGCTGACTCCACCATGCTAAGAAAGGGACTGACAGCACTGCTATCTTAGGGAGGTAGAACGCAGCCCTCTGTGTTTCCTATTTCATTCTAATGACTACAACCTGTGATCGTTTACAGAGACCCAGGAAGCAACGGAGCATAGATCTCCTTTACTCTCCCATTTTCAAGTAATAGGAAATGTTAACACACCTTAATAAACAGATAGATCTCTACTAACCCACCAAAACACTATCCCAGTTTCTCCAAGTGCTGGGTAAATACATGGTTGTAGCATTCAGACTATTGATAACTTAAATTTTGCCAACAAGCAGCAGCTGTTCTGGTGCCTGTCAAAGGAACGTATGTCCCCCTCTGATCAGAGATAAGGTAATATTGTGATTAATAGAGTGAACATGCTGCAGAATACAGCAGTATCAAAACATCAGATGTTAATTTAGAATTTCAGATGTCACCGGATACAAACATAAAGGTAAGTTTAATTGTCTCTCTGAAGCGTGCTCCACCTCGGGAAAACAAAGAGAACTCACAGCTTTATACATATATTCATGTTTACAATAAATTCGATGACCTGGGTTTGGCTGGGATAATTTTATCCATAGTGGCTGGTATGATGCTGTGTTTTGGATTTAGGAGAAAAACAATGTTGAAAACAGGCTGATGTTTTAGCTGTTGCAGAGCAGCGCTTATGCTAAGTCAAGGATGTTTCAGCTTCTTGTACTGCCCTGCTGGTGAGGAGCTGAGGGTGCACAAGTTGTTGTGAGGGGACACAACCAGCACAGCTGATCCAGACTGGCCAGAGGGATGTCCCATACCATATGGCATCAAACTGAGCAATCAAACTGTGAGGAGTTGGTCGGGGCATGGCCACTGCTTGGGGACTGGCTGGTATCAGTCGGCAGGTGGTGAGCAACTGCATTGTGCATCACTTGTGCATTTTTTTTTTGTCATTATTGTTATTATTATTTTCCTTTCCTTTTCTGTCCTATTAAGCTGTCATTATCTCAACCCACAAGTTTTATCTTTTTTCCTATTCTCTCCCCATCCCACTGGTGGACTGTGTGGTGCTGAGCCCCATGCTGGGTTAAACCATGAGTGGATTACTATGATTTGCAGAACTAACAGAGACAACCATAAGAAGGCATATTTAAAGGATGATACTTCCTTTCTCCCTGGGAAAAAAAAAAAAAAGAAAAAAGAAAAAAATTGCAAAAGAATTTGTATCCCCATGTGGTACCCATACATAGGAAATCTCAGAAGCTTTGGAAACCAGAGGAAGCAACAAAAGCCGTGGAGGAAAAATCCTGATGCTCTGGCAAGCAGAACAATAGAACTGGCATCAAATTGGGAAGACCTAATAGCAGAAATTGAACATTTTTTTTTTTCTTAAGAACTATAATGAATATTATGAGCATCATCTAAATGTCACAGAAGTTGGTCAGTGTATTTCTAGTGATTTTAGTTCAGTTCAGAACAGTTCAGTTCCTGTGCCATGCAGGTTTATGTGCACAGAATAAGAGTCAATGTACTGCAAAATCAGTGCACAATTTACATGCACGACAGAAAAAGCAATGACCTCTGTGCTGAGCACACATTGGAAGTAAGTAGCCATATACAACTCATGTTATTTGCTGCAAAAACAAAAGGGTTGCTAGGCATAGGGAGGGGCTATTCTGTGATCACTCTTTGTACATACGACACAGGAACTTTACCATATAAGACCTTGTATGACCAACATTCATGTTCTAGATATGCCCGTCAACATTTTTAGCAATATATTTACCTACTGACATAATTTTCTGATACATATAATTTGCCGCATTCTGCCTGAGTGCAGTACAAAATTTATATTCCCGCTCTGTCTCACATTGCTTACTGAAAACATCATAGCAGCCTGCTAATGGTTTAACAAGAAGTAAAATGATAAATACAGGTTGGGAATGTGAACAACTTGAGTCAGTCCCCACTGGCATAGGTTTACATGGCACATATATTTTTACTCCCTGGTGTTTCAGCCTCATTTTCATTTACAGATTTGAAATATATTTGGATATTTTTTTCTCATTCCTTTGTGCACTACTGAAACAAAGCTTTATATCTCTTTCTGTTTTTTGTTGTTGTTGTTGTTGTTGTTTTGTTTTGTTTTGTTTTGTTTTAATCAGTTGTCTACCATGCATACACATCTGGGTGCTGACTAGCAATAGGAGTCATGATATTCCTGAAGACTCTGTGACACAGTTAAGAGGCAGAAAGCTCAGATGTGAGTTTACCTTGCAGCAGTGGATGTCATCAGCTACAGACGTTTTTGCTAGTGACCATACTTGCTAGAAGTTGCAACAGTAGGAGACTACTCTCTTCTTCACTACAGAAGTAACCCTGACTCTTCCTTACAATCTTGTGAATCAGTTCAAAGCCTAGGAAAATAAATGAGCTCTGGACGAGGCCTTTGCCTGCTGTGTGCCCATGGAACTAGTTGAGAATTGCCCCAGCTGATGGAGACTCTTTTTAGAGATTTGCTTTTTCTTTGTAAAGAAAACACTGCTGAATGCTCATCACACAAAAAGTATAGATTACATATTGTACATTTCAATCCTTTTGTAGATAGGAAAAAATGTAATGGTAAAAAATTACAGCTCATTAAAGGAAGATGCACATGCAAAATTGTTTTGCAAGAAAGTATTCCTCTCTAGATGTGTTAGAAAAGTTTGAAACAGTTTAGTTTTTATGATTTGAATTTTCTGACTGTTAATTTTAGTGTTCTATGTGTTGCTTGGGTGAATCTTAAAACTTTAGCACTGAACAGCAAACAGGACCAAGTCTAAAGCCAACTCATTGTCAGGGAAGAATCAGCTCAATAAATACATTTGGGCTAACATCAGCATTAACAGGTCCACCACAGGTTAACCAGGTACTAGAAATACACCCGTAAAACATTGAAAAACAAATTACACCCATTCCAAAAATTTTTATATTGAAAACCAAACAAAAGCATGTTCTGCCACACCAGACACCATCATCTACTGAGAAAGACTACAAAGTAGGAAATAGTTCTTTCTGCTCATAGTATGCTGATTTTTCTCTAACTTCCTTCCCACGTAAGTGAATGGTAAAACTTCCACCAATCAGAATAGAAGGGTCAAAAGCTTGACATGCGAAACTTTTCCAATTCTTGTTGAAAACTACATTTAAATTACTCCAACCCAAAGCCTGCTAGAAAATTTAAAGGCCTGCAAGAAAATCTAAACTACTCCAACACAAGGTCCGCTAAAAAAAAGGTTAGTTTGTAAAACATTTTCATTAACAGGAAAAACTTCATGTAATACACTCAAGTCAATATGTGATTCTAACAGAGAGATGCTTGAACTCAATGGCTCATCCAAGATGTGATGACCCAAACAAACCCACACTGACCAACCAACTGTCTTTGGACTTTCAAAAGATTTCGAAGATGATTCTAAAGTGATGTTAAAGCTACCTCTAAGGGTTTTTTTTGCAAATAATTTGATTTTTTTTTTTTTTTTCAATGTATTACCTTAGGGATTCACTTTAACATTTTGTTGTAGAGTAAAAAGTATTTCATACTTTGCAATAATTTACAAACAGGGTGTTCCAGAAACAACCATCATTTGAAACCTACAAGGAGATAAGATGCACTACAGTCCTGCTACTCTTTTTGTTCCTTGGCATTTAATTTAACTAAGCTGCTGGCTCAGCGCTGAAAAACTGACAAACAAATGATCCATCATTATGTAAAGCTGTATTTTTGGTCACAGAACTACTTTTCTTAGCAATCTAAGCTGCAACTGTAAAGGAATATATCAGATTTTATTCCCCAAAACACCCCAGCACATCTACTTTGCAATTATTAGTGAAAAAATTACTATTTTTCTAAGCACAGGGACCATTCATCACATATACAGTAACTGCATTCAGATGTTTAACAGGTGAGTTAGCAGCAATCATAACATAAAATTCTTCACTAGAAATCAGAGCACTCAGGGAATTAGAATCATTCACTGTTCCCTAAACTTAGAGTAGCACACACTCCGAAACAACTGCCTGGCTGTATCATTATGTTTTCAAAACCAATTAGATTGATCCATTAAAGTAAACTTTTTCACAAAGGCAATTTTAGCTTTTTTATCTTGTATTTGCCAACCTCCATAGGGAGGTTGATTTTTCTTAGCACTTGCTCTGAACTCAATACCTAATGAAGATTCCCACTTTGGTCATAATCAGACTCCAGAAACACATCCATAGTAAAACTGCCATTATACTGTAGGGCAAAAAAACTGCTATGCTTGTCATTACCAAGGCTATACAGAAAAACTAGACTAATTGGAAATGAATATAAGCTCAAGCAGAATTCATTTCTCAAGCCTATATTTTTTATTACCTTAGTTGCTAACAGCAAGTTACCATTTCACATCTACAGTTTCTCTATTTTCCAATAAAAAGGAATGAAATAGTGCAGAAGGGTTGTAAAAACACTCTCTTGAACCAGAAAATATCCCCAGGCTTAAGTGCTATGGAGGACAGATCTTTGAGAAAAATCTGTGAGTCCTGAAAACTCTGAGTTGGGTGAAATTTGGTGGAAGACCATCACAACTTGCAACATCCTGAGCACTTAACTAAACCTCGGCCCTGTTTATATTTTGCTGAAGCTGTTCCAGTGATAGGAGAACTTAGTCTATGGAAGTTACAATAAATTTCAGATCTTTTTTATCTCATGTTGGCTGTGATGCAAATTTTGTGCAGTATCTCTTCCATGTGCTCTACTGGATTTTCCTCAAACAGGCACAGAACATTGCAAACACTGCAATGTTGGGAGTTATCCCTGACTGCATCACAAGTTGCTCTTGACCACACCTCTGAACTCTGGACTTTACAGCAAGTACACCTGTAGACACCTGCAAGTTTTTCATCTTTCCAAATATACAAAAGTTTTACACAAACAGTAAAGACAGAGGACTTTGGCTCCTGATCTCTGCCACTGCTGGAACAGATAAAGACCTTTCTTATCCCACTAGTGCGTCTGTTTTGTATTTCTGATATAGGTCGCACTCTTGTTCTCTTTCTCTCTCCATTTCTTCATCACTAATGAACAGTAAGTCTGGTGAGCAAAATAAAGGAAGAAATTGCAGGGAGACTTTGAAGGAGATATTAAGAAACAAAAATACATAAATGGTGACACATTAAAGGAGCTTGATATGTCTATATATTGCCCATCTTATATGTCACAAAAGGGTCACTGGATATTCGTAAGGAAAAAAAGCAATGCATTCAAGATGGTTCCACTACAACTAGGAGTGAGGATTCAAAAGCCTAGGCCTGAAACCTAGTTTCCAGGCAACACAGAATGATTCCTTCTTTTCCCTACAAAGTAGTTTCTGCTTAGAAACAGCATTTACTGCTTAGTCTGCTAAGAAACTGTAGCTCACATTGCTTCTGGTGCCTGCTTTTTACGAACAGTAGTTCTCTTCTCTGCTTCTGCCTCATCAGGAAAGGAGAGAAGATGATCAGGGGGTCTGGTGAAAACAGAAACTGTATTTTCATTAAAACTGCAATGGATACAGAAATGGTCCCCCTCAAAGTAAGGCAATTTCTCTAGTTATCCAAACTGTTGCAACTGTACAATAATGTCAGACTACCAACAGAACACCATGCTATGTGAAGGGTACATAGGAGATGTCACAGATTCAGTTAAGCCTGGGAGAAAAGCCAAATAAAATGGTATGAATAGACATATATTTTCAAATATATCAATGGACTAAGCCCCCAGTCAAGCTCCAGTTTTCACTGAATCACTGGCTGTGGAGTTAAGACTAATGAATCCATAATACTGCAGGGAGGTGATTAAACTTCAGTGTGACAAATGTTTATGCATTCCCGTATTTTCTATAATTAACAGCTGCAAGCATTGGCTTCACTCATTAAAAGAAATAAGACTTAAATTTCTATAAAATGGAAGTTTCAAAATCTAAAACATAATTTATAACATGAATAAATTGAGAAAGGTATTTGAAAATAAAGGTAATTACTACAGGGATTCCTATGTCACCCTATGAAGGCAACCATCTGCCTGAAAAGTAATATCATTTGTGGCACCAGCTATAAAGCTGACGAGATGAGCTACTTCAGGAAGCGTCCATCCTCATTTAGTATTTGTTGATGAATCACAGAAAAAATATCTGCTCTTTAAATATTTATCATATTGTTTAAATATTAAAGATTAAGCTTTTCTCCACTAAATCAGTATTATGCAGGTTAGAAATTTGTTTATAGACTCTTACAGTAGGATCACTACCTGCCAGTGTCAGATGATAGCATTTTCAAGCCTGGTGACAGCTTTCTTGCTGTGGGATGACAAGTGTAATTAAAACTTCTGTTTCAGATAGTTTTCTGCAAGGTTTTTAATGTCAATTCCATGCAGCAATGTCATTTCCAAATGTTTGGCAAATTACATTCCAAAAAAAAAAAAAAAAAAAAAAAACAGTATTATAGGATTTTAAATTATATTTGTAATTTAAACACTGACCAGTTTTAATTATACATATGCATATATATCATAAGCATATAGTTCATTCTCTGAAAAACACTCTTTTCTACATAAAACTGCTCATCTAATGATTCTGCCTACAGATTTTTTTTTTTTAATTATTATTAATTTCTGGTTTCATAATTTACAAGAGTTATTTATGTAGTTTTAATTTAAGGTGGTTTAGGACATTGCCATCCTTGTTTTGCAAACTCTTTGCCTAAGCGTAATTAAAATATCCCAGAACTGTTGGATTATGTCTTTAACTGTGTATGAATCCCAGTGAGAATCAGAATAATCAGAACTCAGTGACCACATGTGCAACTTTGGACTCAGTGCCCCAAGCTATCAGAAGAAGAGAAGGACAAATTGGGCCAAGACAGACTAGACACCTTTTTGTCACAGCTTTCCACAGGTATTCCATATCATAACATCATGTAATAAGCTGGCACAGGTGGGAGGGCTGCTAAGGGAGAACCACAGCCCCCACAATGCTCCTGTCCCTTCCCACGTCGTTTCTGGGTTCCAGGAGCTCTGCCCTTTTGCCTCCAGTCCCCATTGTGGATGCATACATATCCTTTCTTCCGTATTCATATTTTTTCCAATTTGTCAGATTTAATGTTCTCAATTCCTTTCACATTGTATTATCTTGCATTTCTTTGCTGTTTTTAGTAAACGAGTTATCTTTTACCTCAGTCTTGCCTCCTCTTTTCTCACTCCTCTACCCGGCCTCCATGAGGGGGGTGAGGGGGGGGTGGAAAGGGTCTAGGCCCTGTCGTGGGGCAATCTTTAATTAACCCACAACACCTTTCCAAAGGATATTGGAGCTCAAGGAGGTCTAACAGTGTATCTCTTCTGAAATACCAATAGCTATACGATGATCACTTGTTTTTTTCTTAATTCCTTCCTAAAGTATCTGTGAATGGTGGCTCTTGTAGAGCCTGGTATTTCACACCAAGTGAACTTCATGCATGCACTACTATAACAAAGTTCTGTTTTGTGATGTAGGCTTATGTTTTCAGGCTTTATGACTGACTTCCAAGCCTACCATTAATTAATTCTGGGAAAGTAACAAATATAAGTAACATAGATCACAAGACATAATTTCAGTTTCTGTTCTTTGCATTATTTAATCCACAAGGTAAAACAGACATCTCCACATTCATTGCCCTTGCCTTTACAAATTCATCTGTAGCAAACCAAGAAAAGCTATATATGAGAAGTCTCGCATACTGACCAGGGATATTTCTTATCCTCTTTTCCAAGGAAATGTAGCTCTTAAGACATTTATGACAGAGAATGTCAAAGCATCCAAAAGCTGTGCACGTAAGGCTTTGAGAAGTCCAGAAAAAACTGAGGGAAAGTTTTGTATCATTTTTTAAACATATCTTGACTCTTGGCTATTCTATGAGCTAGAATGCACGACTGAATTACTTCAGACAATAATCTGTAGCATTAATGAAAATTTCTGAAGTTAATTTATGTAAATAATTAACACAGATTTACACTTTATGGATGCCTAAAAATCAGTTTCCCAGACTCCTCACAGCATTTTGTTCCTTATGTTCCCTTTCCAGGCACTGCCTATACCAGGATTGTGGAGCAGTATTCAGAAGAAGCCCTCCCACCTGTGTCAGCTCATTACATGACGTCATGATATGGAATACCTGTGAAAAACCATGACATAGACTTTATCCGTCTTCACTCATACTGTCAACTATAGAATCCACTCCTGGCAGAGATTAGAGCCCTTTCCAACACTACAGCCCTTTTAGCAGGTTAAGGGGTAGATCAAAGAATCATAGAATCACAGAATGGCCTGGATTGGAAGGGACCCCAAAGCCCACCCAGTCCCTGCTGTGGGCTGGTTGCCACCCACTGGATCAAGCTGCCCAGGGCCCATCCAGCCTGGCCTTGAGCACCTCCAGGGATGGGGCATCCACAGCTTCTCTGGGCAGCCTGTGCCAGCGCCTCACCACTCTCTCAGTGAAGAATTTCTTCCTAACATCAAACCCCAAATTCCCCTCTTTTAGTTTAAAACCATCCCCCCTTGTCCTATCACTATCAGCCCATGAAAAGTAAGTCTCTTTCCTGTTTATAATGTCCTTTTAAGCACTGGAAGGGTTTAAACTTCATCTGCGTTAGCAGCAACATTTCACACTTCACATTGTTGGACTTAGCATCCCTATCTCTAACACACTGGGAGGTGACAAAAGAAGACAATTGTATATTCTTTTCCAACTTGAGGTGAGGTCTGGGTGGCAGACTACAGGCAAGAACTCATACTTTAACAAAAAAAAAAAAAAGACTCAGGAAAAAAAAATGATGCATGAACTGTATTTTGGAGTTACTGGCAAAGACTAAGCAAAGAATCATACTACAACATTTATACAGATTTACTTTGGAAAATTGAGCTGCACTTTAAACAATTATATAAAAAGTGTCTAGACTGGAAAGAGTATTAAAATCAATTGTGGAAGCATAGATCACTCTATCATACACTGTCCAAAGACTGTAATTGCAAGTTAGTATTCCATCTACATCTAAGGCTAACAAGATAAAACTGCAAAAAATTAAGTTACTATCTGACATCACTGTACAAAATAAATAACAAATGTCCTCCATTCCATAAGGGAATTAAAAGGGCGTACATTTATTATACATATGCCAAATTTATCTCTGATGTAACACTATGGAATTAGACCATTTGGGGTCATTTGGCCAAGTACCACATACAAATAAAAGAGGTCAGATTTTAAGGCCAATGTGCAAGCAGACATCAAAAGTCAATGGGATTAGAGTGTGCCTTCACTTTCCCAACAGTGCTTAGAGTTTTAATAGTGTTTCCAGTGAAATTGCACCATGTCCATGCTAAAACAAAAGCCAAGCAATATTTTAATGAACTACTGCATGCTTTTGTTGTGCACTTTCACAATGGGAGTAACTAAAATTAAGTTTGCAAAAGGAAAAGCTGTTTTTTTTGTTTGTTTGTTTGTTTGTTTTTTAATACAGGACATCAAACTTGGAGGCATTAGCTGTCCTCCTCAGTTGAATAAAATTAACAATATCAAGAACAAATTTTCATTCCATAGAGAACAGAATTCGGCCCTTTGATCTTAGAAAAAGAAAAAAAAAAAAAAATCAGAAATAGAATGTGTAATGTATGCCCATTTGATAAAGGTAATTCAGGCACTATGCTCGCACAGCTGATCTTCCCTCTCATCCATTGGAAATCTGCAGCGCTCCTTCCTTTCTTAGTTTTTTCTTTTTTTTTTTTTTGTTTTTATTTATTTATTTTTGCAAGAAGGAATTGTAATGCTATGACTCTCACAAACTCTATGTACAAGGTCCTTATTAATGAACAAGAAGAAAATTCTCCTTCAGATAAGAAAGAAAGTAAGACACAGTAACATTGAAGACAACAGGGGTATTTCTTCAAGGGAAGAGAGTGAGAAGGAGGAGAAGGAATAGTCTCAAGAACTCAGAGAAAATCATGCAAGTTCTGGCTGAAGCACACTTTACAGCAGAAAAAATATGGATAAATGTAATTGCTCTGTAGAAAACTATGGCGTACTGATACAGTTTCAAAACATGCTGAATCTAATGGACAAAGAGCACCCTCTGCAATAAACAAGTACAACTTATTGCAGCAAGAAACACGAAGGCCACATTCCGACAACTCAGAATGCCAATAAATGCATGAAGGTTAGCACTCCTATTTATTTGTAACGCTCAGAGAGCCATGCACCTTCCAAAATTAATAAGCAGCACTCCAAACTACTCCAGCTTCCCAGATTTAATCACCATTAAACCATTTATGATGGTTCCTTCACAAGGGACTTAATATTCTTTGATATTCTTATGTATAATTACTTCTTATAATCGGTGCATAGCTATTAAGTGATGTACTGCTAAACCTCCAGGTTTCAAATGGATAAATATTAGCCTAATGTGCTCAATCAATGCATAGAAATAGCTTTAAGCACTTTTCCTGCAAGGGAAAATATTTACCATATATCATAGTTAGATTAGCTTGAGGCACTAAGCAGCTGATAGAGGAGGATTGAAAGCCTGGAAATCACTTTAAAAGTCCTTGTGTTTCTGTGAAGGACATCTTCCACAGAGAGGGAGAAAAGAAGAAATGAGCTCCGCTACCTTGAGCATTCCATAAAACCAGGTACTTAGGATCAGAACCATGTCAGAGTATTTGCTTCATGAGACACAAAATGCTCCTTTCTATAGAGAAAAATCACTAGAGGATACAAAGAGCTTCTCATCTCTTTAGTCTACTGTATTTTTCAATTTAAATGATGGTTAGCGGCTCTGGAGTGGGTTATTAATAAACAAACCTTCTCCACTGAAGTCTATATTGTAGCTGGGGGTCATGCTTGGCAAGTTACGCAATGAATACATTAGACCTAATTGCACAACCCTTCACCAAAATAACTCTTAATAATAATAAGCAAAGAGTAGTCTTAGTGTTTTTCAATCTGAAAATTTAAGGGCAGGTACAAAAAATTATGTATCTCAGAGAAACTGTAATATTGTATTCAAGTCGAGCTGTATGATTTTTTTTCTTCATTGCCATCTAATAAGGAAAAAAAAAAATCAAAAAGTGCAAATTGTATTTTGAAGGTCTGAAGTCAGTGTTGTAGGCATTCTTTACACTCAGATTAAAATTTACTTGCTCCTAAAGTAGTTCTAAAATTAAGATAACAATGGCTGGCTAGACTTTTACATTTAAAGTTTAGCTAGAACTGCAGCAACATTTAGATACGAGGTAGAATATTATACAACTTTTCACTACAAAACGGTAAAATTTCCCTTACCAAATTTGTAGCATGTAAATAAGCATTTTAAATCTTTTGTTACTTCTTGGTTAACTGACAAAACTCTTATTTCCACAAATGTCTGAATGCAAATGCTTGAACATATTAAATAGGGTGAATATATATTTTCTGAAATTGTAAGCTCTTTATATTTTTATTTGATTTAGTTATTGTTCTTCCTCTTCCATTTATCGTCAAAGTTGAATATTTTCTTACATATGGGAACAAAAAATACTTAACCCAGACTCTTTCAAAATAAACTTAGTGCTATTGCTAAAAAGCATTTCTCATTGTTATTTTTACTATTGTACTCAAAACATCTTATGCCTCATTAGGTTTAGCTTTTTGAACACTTCATTTTCCCTCTCCAATTGATGTTTTCTGGTTGCATGGCACATATCTGACCATCAACATGTAAAACACTAAAATATGAACTAATTTAAAATAAAACACCCAGACATTGTTTGCTTTCCTTCTGAATTAGTTCACGGCTAAGCTGAGAGCTATTAAACTTTACAAATTACTCAACATTCAGTTTCTTGAAAAGAAATTGTATTTTGGATTGGAGTTAAAATTATTCATAAAGTGTACTTTCTACAGGGATTGAAATAACTCCCAACAAACTCAACACTAATCTTTCAGTAGGAAATAGGTTGTTCTGAATAAATTAACAAAATTGTGCAGCTATTTGAAAGCAGAGTGCAAGAAAGTCAAGCAAAATCATCTCAACTGTGGTTTTGAAAAGAAAGATTTTGCAACTTTTGAAAGGTAGTTACACAATGTAAGTATAGAATTGTGTGTTTTAATTCAATCTCACAAATTATTTCAGAAATTATTTCTTCTTTCACATTCAATGGAATGGATGACATCTCCAGTAACTCAGGATACTTCTTTCTTTTCTTTAGCAATTTTTCAGTGCTTTCTTAATGAATTTGATGCCAGGTTACACCCAGCAAGACATAGGATGAACAATAACTATGAAAAAGGCTCCTCACATTATTATGCCTCAGTCTTAAAAAGAATAAGGTGGTGCAGGTCAAAATTGGAGCTTTGGTACCTTAGTTGAAAACAAAATCAACAAATGCTGATTTTCCAGTTCAGTTTTTGCCAAATTCTAACGTGACTGAGTATTCCCTTCACACTTCCAAATAAAATGGAAGGTCATTTTAAGTCAGAATTTCGAACACAGATAACAGAATTTCACATTGCTGCATTATGAGAGCTGGATTCACTGTTTCCTGAAGGCATTCTTCCTCTTTCATTAGCCAAAAAACTTCCTCCAAAGCTAATGGCTACCACCTCAGTGAAGAAACCAGCCACTCGCTATAAATAGACTAATTTGTTTCACTGCAGAAGAGGCTTCCTCTTGTTCTGAGTGGAAACACAGTTACCGACTGATGTGGCAAATTACTGGGATTGGTCATTACTTTTTTTTTGGTAACATATACACGTCTTTAAACTCACGATTTTCTGACCTTGTTTTCAAATGCAAGATTCAAACGCAAATAAACAGTGTCTAACCTTACTAAGCTAGAGCTTTGTTGCGAAGTTGTACAAAGTAGAAGACATAAATGCATAGCAATAAGAATGACTTGGAAAGAAGGACAGTTGCACAACCGAATCTTAACTTAAGAACAGATCAGGCATACATCTGCAAAAGAAGAACAGGACAAGAAACAGCTTCTACTGAAATAATTTTCCAGTTTTATTCTATTTTCCATACTAGATACACAGTAGTTATTCCACCTTCTTTTCCTATGCCATCACTTGTTCTAGTTTGTTACCTCTTCAAACAGAAAAAAAAAAGGCAATTTTGCAGCTGTAATACTTGGTATACTGTACCTCAAGGAAGAAGATATTTTGCATAAACCACAGAATTTTCTTGGCAAATGTAGTTTAAATTCAATTGATATGAACAAGAGCCTAGAGTTTCAAAAATGCTCACTACACATCAGGTCTCACTGTTCTCAGTGGAAACTGTTGTGAGCTGAGCTCTTTTGGAAAAATCTGTATCAGAGGCCAGACTTGGAGCTGTGGAATTACGGAACTATTTTTAAAACCTGCCACAAGATTATTCGTTGTTGGATTGCAAGGCAGGGTGATAAGATCCCTTGCCTATGACTAGGTACTATACATTTTTACAGTACTATAAAGAATTATAGAAACATGCAGCAAAGATAAAATGTGCATTCATGAATGTGGTTAACATAACCGATTAACATTATGCAAGTAAATGTGCTATTTGTTTGTTACTGCATTGTAAAAGAAATAATATGTGCATGCTCAATTTACCTCATACAAAAGCATCTAATCTGTTGCTTCT
>VXAV01009460.1:175864-197149 GCA_013399715.1 Alectura lathami | reverse complement strand
TCTTTTTTTTCTCTTTTTTTTTTTTTTTTGTTTCTGTTCAGACCACAATGTTATATACAACGATATGGATAATTAAATTAAGCTCCAACGAGATCCCCTAAGTGACCTTCGTTAGAAACATTATTCCATTGCCAGCACCATGATGCCAGTCATACCTGAAACTGTAAGCTGAACAGTTAAACACACTAGAACCTGGTCAGTATGAATGCATAGGTCATTTGTTTGAGACTCACACAGATTAATACACAGAAATAAAAGCTATATTTAAAATGCACAGTCAAATTAAGTTTACTGTAAAGTGTAAGTTTATACAGGCTGGAAACAAGCCTTGTCTGTAGTTTATCATACCAGTGTTCTTTAGCAGCTAAGTATCTTTCCTAACTGTTCAATGCAGAGCAGGACAGCGTGCGTGTTCTAGCAATGACTTCTATGTTACGCAGCCGTGAGTAAACAAGCAGAGCCTTCAGTGTTCAAACTGACTTTTTTGAACAGATAGGAAAGGGCTACATTCCTGTTCACCATCCATCTATTTTACCACATTCCTCTGAAATCAGTACATTTCTCATGACAGAAAATGGAGAAATGAATACACTGGATCAGAAGGCAACAAAATTGCATGCTGTATTGGGAGGATATCAAGTGGAGATATTGCTTATGAGCTCGTTAAAATGATCAAAAGGAGAAATGGCAAGGAAAAACCATGGAAAAAGGTGAACTTAGTGACAACACAAGCATGGACCAAGCTTTGAGATGGTTGTAGAAAGGGAGAGATTCTATAGACAAAACTTTTGAAAAGGTTTATCTCTCTGCTTAAATCAAAAATGCCAGTCTGCCAGTAGCTTGACACTGTAGCCCAGACCTCACAACAGTTGAGATGCTAAAGATTATAGAATGCTTTGTTTTGAATTATTTTCCTCAATCATTTATCACACACTACTTCATATATAAATATTATGATGAATCAAAGGGTCTCATAAAAAAATAGCATTTTGTTATGGCAGATATCTCATGCAAAGTGTCCAGTGAAAAAGAAACACGGTAGCCATTCTACAGCATGATGTAATGCAAACTCTTGTCCAAGAAAAAATAATATATATATGTCTGCCTGCTTTTCTTCTCAATTACTATAAATATATTTTTGCCTTGGAATGTTTCTAAGTTTTTCTAAGTCATTACTAACCAAATTTGGTTACATCTAAAGCCCACTTTAAAATAAGTAGCTACAGAGTATTCAGAAATTAGCATCCAGATTGACTAAATTACTATCTTAATGAAACCCAGGAAGTTCAGAGAAATCTTGAAGAATTTATGCCTGTCAAGTGACAGATATATTAAGAAGCAAAAAGATTAACAGGCTGTGTTTTTGCTTTTGTGCAAGTAGTACTTTTGGGTGTTGTAAAGACTGAGGAAGTACTTTGGAAGTGCTATTTTAGGCTGCATGATTACCACTTGTGCCAAAGGTAGCAGGCACTGAGTGCGATCAATAAGATGTCCTTGGCATGTAAATACTGCTTCCACAAATTGTACCATTTATTTTACAGAAGGATAAAAACACAGTGAATGATTACCAGCACATTCTAACAGTCCTAGATGGAAAGTTGGAGGATTATATGAGCAGTCCTGTCTATGACTAGTACTTTGGCAATGACGTGAAGAAACTAAAATGGCTAGTAAAGGAACAGAGTAGAATTCATCAAACAAGACATAAATGTGACTATGTCCAATAGTGTTGCTAAAATAAGATACAGTGACCGTGTGATGTTCCTTGTACACAGAAGGAGATTCACTCCCTTAAGTTAAACTACTACATTATTTGAAAGCATGAAGGGATGAATGCTTGACCAATTCAGAAACATTTATTCTTTCAGTTTCCAACAATTACATTCATTTTTTGAAATGGTTTGTCTAGTTTACTTTCCTTCCCACCTCCCACACCCACACACTTTGGAATCACGGTACTGGGATACAGCTGTGGATAGGAAACTGTCCTGGGATTCAAGGGAGTATTTTACAGGGCAAGTTATTTCATCGANAAAACCTTTTTTTTTTTTCAAAGAAATAATGCATACGAATCGCATTTCAGAACACTGTGCATAATTTTTCAGTATTATGGGCTCTGCCTCATGCTACAAAATGATCTGGAAAACAATTCTATTTTAACAGAAGACGATGAAGATTCTACTTGGCCCATAATATTCAATATTCAAGAATATATTCATAAGAGTAGTAGGGACTGTTTGTTTCAGGTCTAAAGGCTAATAAAAGCTTTTTGGTAGAAGGTAGGAAAATTATTTAGGTGGACAGTACTTGGTTTATCACTGCTAACTTGGGATATTCCAGGAGACAAAACATGCAGGAGATAATAAAAAGAATGCAACTCTAACAAATTGCAAGCTCTGAATGTTTGTATGTAGCAAGTATATAAACATGCTTCTTGTAGAAAGCCTATGAAGTATCTCATGATGAACATGATGTGCAATACTTAAATCAGAGGTTATTATGCTTAAGTTCTTCATATATCTGAAAATGAGATGGAACCTCAATGCTCATATGTCTTGTTAAACCTTCTGAAAAAATTCCCTCAGCTAGCTCCTTTTCAAGCCAAAACCAATTTTGTTCTTTTAGGAAAGGATCTGGCTTTTAATGATGGCTGTGACACCACAATCCTTGATATCTTGATTCAATATTTAACTGACTTCACTGTTATGCTTGTCTTCAACACCTGAGCCTGACAGAGCGATAAACCACTGCAAACAAACTTGTCTCCCAGAGATGCAACAGTTCTTATTAAGTCATGCTTTAAGATTTTCACTGTAAAACTAGGAAGACCAGGCTACTTATTTCCTTGTACACCAAGGAACTATTTGCCTGTGCTGTCTGTTTTCTCCCCTGTTGTGATTTATGGGACTCTTTAGCTAACCCTCTGAAGTATTCAACTCCTTTAAGCATGGAATTCAGAACTGCAAAAGCTCTCACAACATTGCCAAAAATGGAAGCAATGGCATTTTTTTCTTTACATGAGATTCACCTGGTCGTACAGGATCACTTTAGCTCTATATGCCATGGCCATTGCACTGAGGTCAATGTCGGATTGATTATTTACCATGCTGAGTCTTCTTCAGACTAAATGCTTCTAATGAACAAACACCTTTGATCTGTAAACATGATTCATGTTATTTTTTCCATATGTACTGCTCTAATGAAATGCTCACTACTCAATTTCTCAACTTAGATTATTCTGTATCATTGACATTTTCTTTGTATTACTTACAGTTACTTGATCTTTATTTCTTCTGCAACTGTTTCATAATGTTAAATACAACCAAGAATGTATTTCTTTTATATCTCATGTTTCTGTTATAATCTATCAGCTTAACCATGATTGCTCATTTACAATGATATTTGAGTTCTTTCACATAACTAAAAATCATGACATGTATTTTGTGCTCTTCTAGTACATTAAGATCTTATGCCTTACTGAACTGCAATAAAAGGCTTCTAGAAGCCTGCTATTTCAATGTTATTCCTTTTCCAACTGAACTGTAACCAATTATAAAGATTAGTTTGAAAACACGTTTTCCACAATTCACTTTCAGAAATTTTTAACATTATCTTTCTCTAGCTTTTTATTATCTGAGTCTGAGAGCAAAATGACAGGCCTTCAGTAACTTGAGTTGCCTGGTTTCTCCTTTCTGAATCATTTTAGCGCATTAGCTTCCTTCTGTCTCTTCAAAATTGTTCTCTAAAACCTGGCATATATCAGCACTGAGAGTCTGCAAAGCCTCCCAGCTGGTTCCTTTCAAGCTAAGCTGTGCAGCAAGAGGCTCAGGCTGTGACACCTGACATGGTTCCTTTGCAACATTCCAACCATCCCAAATATTTTTGCTGTTTTAATAAACGGAGGACATCAGAAAACTTGTAAACAAAGTTTGCATTGGAAAATGAAACAGAACAACAGCAGAAATACATGACAGCACTTGTCTAATCTTCTTGGGAATCTCTCACTTCAAAACACAGATTCACTGTGCTTGGATGGGAAGTCGCGGCAGGAGACCCAGAAGGGCCAGGAAGCCTTTGTTTATTTGCAGGCCTGTCAAGGCCTGTCAGGGTGCCAGCTTCAAGACAGAACAGAGGAACATGGCCTACTTTCCCCCAGGCTCTTCTGGAATGTGGAAATTGAACCAGCTGAAGGGGGGGAAGAAGAAAAGCCACTAGCCACCACCTCAAAACACCGGGCCTGCACGAGGTGCTGTGGGGCTGCCCTGGGTCAGGCGGACGGGCAGCTGCCCCCCTGGGGCTGGCTGAGGCCTGGTGTGGGTGTGCCCACCTTCCCAGGGTGCGTTGGTTTTGGTTGGGTTTGGGCCAGCAGCAGGCTCTGACACCCAGAAGTCACACGTGTCCCGCTACTGCTAAACTCCTAGTTTCCCAGTGCCATTAAAGCGCACAGCAGGTTGTGAGCATGACCAAACAATTTGTCTCATTTTAAGGTGGCACATGCTAGGGCTGAATCAGATCTAGTACTGATAAGGCTCATTCAGGATAAGTTGCAACACCACATTCACCCTGCCAGAACAAGACTTATGGTTCTGTTGCTCTTTTATAATTTTTTTTGTCTGCAATTTATTAACTTCAATCACAATCAATGTGCAACCACATTCCTGCAGCTGCAAGCTGAATTTAGAATCTCTTTTTGTTGTGCACTATCATTTACTCATAGTTTGCCTCTTGGAATCCCGCAACAGAAATCAGTAGCATCTGTCTTCTTCTTTTTTTTTTTTTTTTTCTTTCCTTTTTTCAGCAAATAAACAATGTCTGTGGTAATTACCAGGTCTCCCTAGCTAAGCTTTGCATCATCTTACTGCTGCAAATCTGTTGATATGGTTGGGTCACCATGCTCTATTGTACAATAATTAACTACAGCTTCACTAACATTTTTATTTTTATTTTGAAAAGAGGATAAATACTGATATACTGTCCATTTTTCAAAAGTGTGTTTAAATTGAAAATAAACAAATATATATTTTGCAATAGTATTCACACAGGTTTATTATTGATATAGCTTAAGATGAACAAATAAATTAGAGATGGCAATTTTTGAAGATTTTTCTCTACATTTTCAAAAGAAATGAAGTAGGAAAAAAATTCTGTTGGTTCTGAGGAAATATGTATGACAGATATGTTAAACTAACAGAAAAGATAAGCTTAGGTAGATATAAAATAACATATACACACATCCCAAAATAATGGGTAGCAAGTGTTCCAGAATCTGTGGAAGATGCATTTGCAACAATTATTTTTAACATGAAAATCATGATACTGATTTCCTAAAGCATTAATATTTAATAACTTTACATTTGCACTGTTAGACCTCTACTTAAAAATGAAATTGGCTTATAAGTTTTTATAAGAATCACTGGTCTTCCATACACTTAAGGGTACACTTTCAGCACTGCGCCTATGAATTAACATTAATGGGATTTATGCATCAAAGTCCCTGAGCACTACACTAAATATTACCGTGCTTAGTTACTAATTCAGTGGGGTTGCAGGAGTGTAAATGAAAGCAGAATTTTGATCTAGTAGTTTTATAGTATGTTCTAAATATCTAACAGTTTGATTCTGCCCAATATAAAATAGCACAGTTGATTAAAGCAGTGGTTTGAGAATAATTTTTGTTCTCATTTGAAAATTTATGTTGGAAAACAAGTTTATTTCTGTATACAGCAATTGAAAATGGTTAAATTCACAAGAATAAAATTGGACTTCTGGGCACAGTAGCTCTTAGGAAATGCTCAGTGAACTCAAGGCCTACATTTCAGATCTTGGAACAATTTTTTCCAAAATTCTGAGCAGTTAGATCCAAATCATAGAATCATAGAATCATAGAATCATAGAATGGCCTGGGTTGGAAGGGACCTCAAAGGTCATCTAGTTCCAACCCCTCTGCCGTGGACAGGGCTGCCAACCACTAGATCAAACTGCCCAGGCACCCATCCAGCCTGGCCTTGAGCACAGCCAGGGATGGGGCAGCCACAGCTTCTCTGGGCAGCCTGTGCCAGCGCCTCACCACTCTCTCAGGGAAGAATTTCTTCCTGATGTCCAACCTAAACCTCCCCTCTTGCAGTTTTAGCCCATTCCCCCTTGTCCTACCATTATCCACTTGTGTAAAAAGTCGGTCCCCCTCCTGCCTGTAAGCTCCTTTCAAGTATTGGAAGGCCGCCATGAGGTCTCCCCGCAGCCTTCTCTTTTCCAAGCTAAACAATCCCAACTCCCTCAACCTTTCCTCATAAGAGAGGTGCTCCAGCCCTCTGAGCATTTTGGTGGCCCTCCTCTGGACCCGCTCCAACAGCTCCACATCCCTTCTGTACTGGGGGCCCCAGGCCTGGACACAGTACTCCAGGTGAGGCCTTCCAAGGGCAGAGTAGAGGGGGACGATCACCTCCCTCTCCCTGCTGGCCACCCCTCTCTTGATGCAGCCCAGGATGCCATTGGCCTTCCTGGCTGCAAGAGCGCACTGCCGGCTCATGGCCAGCTTTTCGTCAATCACAACGCCCAAGTCCTTCTCCGCAGGGCTGCTCTCAAGGAGTTCTTCTCCCAGTCTGTACACACACCTGGGATTGCCCCGACCCAAGTGCAACACCTTGCACTTGACCTTGTTGAACCTCATGCAGTTCTCATGGGCCCACTTTTGAAGCCTGTCCAGGTCCCTCTGGATGGCATCCCTTCCTTCAGGGGTATCAACTGCACCACTCAGCTTGGTGTCATCAGCAAACTTGCTGAGGGTGCACTCGATCCCACAGTCTAAGTCGTTGATAAAGATGTTGAAGAGCACCGGTCCCAAGACGGACCCCTGGGGGACACCGCTCGTGACCGGCCTCCACCTGGACGTGGAGCCATTGACTACAACCCTTTGGCTGTGACCCTCCAGCCAGTTCTTTATCCAACGAACAGTCCACCCATCAAATCCGTATCTCGCCAGTTTAGAGATAAGGATACGGTGTGGGACCGTGTCAAAGGCCTTGCACAAGTCCAGGTAGATGACATCCGTCGCCCCCCCTTGGTCCACTGATGCTGTCACTCCATGTTCTGGTGTTTTCCAATCTATACTACTATTTTTAACAGAGAATGTATAATTATCCTGATCAAATACAGGATGCAAAAATGGAGGGATATTGTATTCACCTGCTATCAGTCATCTGTCCATATTTTATTTATAACAAATACTTTCATTGAATTTTAAGGTGGTTTTTTTTTTTTTAATGGGTTTGTATTTACATATATATTATTTAAATAAGGAATTTTATTCATCAACCAGGTTAAAAAATCTTTAAATTCACCTCCAGTAAAACCCAAACACACAGAAGAATCAATCGCTGTGCCTCTTATAACACAGAATTCCCATATCTCAGGAGTGGCTTCCATACATCCTTATGTCTTTTCCCTGTATATTTTGACTTCAAGGTTTAAACTAAACCAAAAACAAACAAACCTAGAATAAATAAATAAAGATAAGGTTAAACTTCATCACAGAAATGTACTACCTAAGTCACCAAGGATGTGTATTTACTTCTATGGGCAGCTGCTTCTTACCATTCCTATCCTAAATTTATAATGCTCTAACATAAAAGTGTTACGGCTGTCAACATCTACAAAACTTATTCTAGAACAGCAGCTTTCAGGGGTTAGAAAAGTTATGTTTTCCATCCTATACTGATCTTCAGACAGTTTATACCCATTATTTTTTATGTGAACATAGCTCTTTAGCTCTTCTTATTGCTCTAATATTTATTGTCTCTGCAATAGTTCAAGACAGCGCTTACATTCCTACCTAAATCTTCATTTTTCTAGGTTAAAGAGACCAAACTCTTTTGGTCTCTCCCATTCTCGTGGTCACCCTCACAATCTCGCAATATGTTACACCTCTTTCAGTTTCAAATCAGATTTCTTGAGCTGGCAATCAGAACAAGTGTCATGACGTGAGGACCTACGTACATTTCCAGGAAAATAAAGATTATCCAAAGAGCTTACCAACCTCTTGTATTCCCAGACCTATTTACTCTTTGGCACTGTACAATGTCCTTCACTGCATTAGGCCAAAAAGACAGTACACGGCTTCATATAGATCATGAAGTTAGTACATCTGGACACGCTACTGTCAGCTGTGACAGCTGAGCAGTGGTAACTTCCTGACCATCCAATCTTAGCACACAAAAGGTTTAAGCAAAATTAAGCTGTGTCTTCATTGCTCTGGACTAAAAAGCATGTACAGAGAACTTATTACAGCTCAGGTGAGGCATTGCAACTTACAGAACAAAAGATAAACCTGAAATTCTTCAGATGTTACCATGTTTTTTCCCTATTGCTAACTTCCACTGAATCATGACACATTGACAAAGTCTGATGAAACAGCCAGCAACCATTGGCTAGCTTTAGCATCAACTGCTTAGCTAAAGGCACTAAGGTTCAGGAAGCCAGTACAGCCATCAGGCACACAATTACAATTGATTTGAATGCCTTGCTGCTGTGACAGATCCAGATACAGAACAGCACACTGAGAGAAAGCCTTCTGTGATGGCAAATCAGATGAAGTAATCCCCTAGGAGTTCATGATACTGTTTTCCTACAGGTCAGAACAGAGCAATACGCTTTCCAAAATTTACAGTCTCATTCAGACGTATGGACATATGGGAGGCTAACAAATGCTCTACAAGGTAATTTTTATTTTCATATATTCTTTGTAACAAATACGTTACAAGGTGTTTCTAAATGTCACGCTTTGAATAACTGAATTTAATTAACATAACAAATTCATTGCTGACAATAATATTCCTGAAGCCTTAGTAGCGAAGGACAGAAAGATCTATGGCATGCCTTGGCTTTATCTTTCTGGAGAGATTTTTGTCCTCTAATCTTTTAAATATCTTTTCATTTTCATGAATGCAAGACCACGCATTCTCTTTGGGATAAAATCTTTGCTATGGCATTAATTTTCAGTCCTGAAATTTTAATATTTGGTTGCATAGTCATGAGTTAACCCTTTTTATTCTTGTCATGGTCTGTGTTGTGTTGACGTGCAACACATCTTTGCTTTACAGCTCACCACATGCACGTAAAGAATGATCCATGTAGGAATTGCCCACTTGTACTTACATTAGGAGACAGAAATAGAGGACACTGAATATGTGACAAAAATAGAGGACACTGAATGTATTATACTTTGTAAATAATTTTGCTATCCCTTATGCACTTCCTAAAATCAAGTTGAATGTACTGTAAATTACAAGAAAAAAAAAAAAAAAAAAGCCAGTAGAGTAGAACACTTGGAACATGTATATTTCACACCGACTGACACCTCCTTTACCAGAGAGACAGTACCAGTAGTTCGTGTGGTAAAATAGTTGCTCACTCAGTAGCAGAACTACATTTTCATCTTTTACTAAAAAAACACTTTAGAAAATAGTTTGCAATGTTAGTGTTAGAAAAGAAGGATAAATTTCCCTTGGAACCCTGTTTGTTTAGGCTGCTGATGTTGAAAAACTATAATTTCCCACTCAGTTTTTTTGCTTTTAACTCTGCTTATGCTTTATCTCTCTTTCATGAGATATATGTATTCACTATTTCTTTTTTTGTGTGTGTATATTTCACATACAATACATGGAAATAAGAAAGCCCACTGCATAATATGTACATAAATTTAACACATATAATAGGGTTAGTCTGTTTTGAAGAACGGCAGATATAAGCCTGCTAAAAGATCCTCTATGATATGCTTGTATTCTACCTAGTAGCATCTTTGGAAACGTGTAAGTTCTCTGTGGTAATTATTTCCAAAGGGAAATGAATAATTCAAAAACCATAAAAGAGTGATTTCAGATTTGGGAATTACAACAAATACTCTTTGGGACAAGTCCTCAGTCATCATCTTCCTATGTGACCTTGGGCAATCTAAAGACTCGGTGTTAAGTTACACATCAGTGAAGTAGGAATGTCAAATGCATAAGTGCATTTGAGAGTAGTGATGGAAATCATACAAGTACAAAGGTAGAAATTATACCTGAAAAATATATTATTTCCTATTACATGTTAATAGGTAGAAATAAGCCATTACCTGTGGCTTACTTTTCTCTCATCATTGGATCATGTCTATGTACTTAGATTTTCCTCATTCTTGTTATTCAAGTGTTTGTCTGGGATAAGGGAACACAGATCTCTACCTCTGTAAAGTGTAAGGCAAAAAAAGCTACTGCTACTGCTACTTCAAAATGCAGCAACTGTGGCTGAGAAAGAAAGCAGCAATTTCTGTTCAGCCAAAAGGCAGATACGAATTGCACTGAATCTGACATTTGAGGCAGAATTCTTTCTCCTAGCAATGTGGAGAAGCAGAATTAGTAAAAAAAAACAAACAAACAAAAAAAAAAAACTTACAAATTATGTGCTTTAAAATCCATTATGGCAATGGAGTCTAGTTTTTGACTTAACTTGTTTGAACAACTGAGCTTATGTAGCATAATAAAACAATAACAATTCAATTTTTGGTGAATTCTACCTATTCATAAGCACATAAGTGAAGTGAAGAACCTAAGATGGCCAATGCCCTTCCAGCCTCTTTTGTATACACTCATGTTTACTAACAGAGAGTGATACAAGGATTTAACAACTCAAAAATATGGAGTTGCTGTATTGATCCATCAGTTTATCCAGTCCTTTGCTTTTGAGAAACAAAAGGATATTTCCAGTCTCTAATTTTAATCCTACTCTTATTCTACTGTGTAAATAGAGTGTTATTCACTAACTGATTATATAAAGCTATGGCAACACCTTTATAGCATGTACGTAGTATATTTTTACTCATGTCATACCCTACAGACAGGATTGCTTTCACGGTGAGATAATGATGCCTTGAAATTAAACAATACAGAGTCTCTTTTTACAGTCAAACATTTTCATTCCATGAAATTTTCCTTCCTTTGGCCCTTCTCCAACAAATGGAGTCACAAGAAGCATGTTCAAATACGCAGTCTGCATACATTGCAGTAGAGAGATAACAGAATATGTTAAGAATCCCTGGAGGAACATTACAAGGATCAAAACTTTATACGACAAAAAGGTAACCCTGTATCCTTAACGTAGTCATGACTCTAGCTAGCTTAGTATATACAGATCACTGTGAAGTACACACAAGTATTCACATTTGCTGCAGGAGCTCCCTACCCTACTCACCCCATCCCAGGAATAACCAATATAAGACGACATGTGTTAAAACTGATAGCAGTGCATTGTATTGCAGAACAGCAAAGTCTTACTGTTGCCAAGTGCTACTCTACTACCACGTGAGGAATACAAATACAGAAGTACACAGTACATATGCACAACCTGCACTTAATAACTGGTAAAGACAGAAAAACTATGAGCACAAAGGAATTGTGATGAGAAACAAATAAGTCTCTTCTACGCTGTGTGAATGGCTAGCAGCAATATATTGTAGCCAAGTGTATAAAAATGGAGAGCCACAGAGGATCATGAAATGAAATGTAACATATCCACCTGTTCAAGAAAATAGAGTTTTCACCCTTATCTAAAATTATTTTACTCAGCCAAATATTTCTTACTGAAGCTAAACAGTATCAGTTAAACAGCTCAGGAGGAACCTCACTTAAAATACATTTATAATAGCATAAATGTATATTAATCAACATTTTAACTACTTTTTCTAGAATAACTTGGACAGAACAATAATAGGTACAAAACCAGAACGACAGCTGTCTTGTGCTGGCGGCACTCAGCAGCAATCTAGGCAATGCTTGCAATAGTTTTGCATTTTCTGAGTACAATACAACAGAGAATGTGCTCATGTGCTATCCAATTCACCCAAGGAATTCAGAGCCATGCCAGCTGAACATACCTGGCAACACTCCTTGAGGTTTTCTCTTATTCGAGATATTAAATCTACAGAGTTTGCCTCCCACAGAGCTGAGCCTCTGAATGTTGAAGCTGACATGTTTACTTCTTAAAAATAGCAACCTCTGTCCCCCAGAGCAATTCTTTTTCTTCGTGAAGCCACCTAATAACTGAATTAAGACAGGAATGTGTACTGCTCCTGTGAGCAGTTACACATCTGTTCCTTTTAATGTCATAATATATTGTTTGCCAACACAAACAAAAATTAGACATTTTATGGGCTTTTACTTAAGCTGACATGATTTCCCATAAACGATGTGAGGCTTTGTGCTAGACCTAGATTCTACACCTGATTTCAAGAGCAGGAACCACAGATGTTTTAACAATATTTGTAATTAGGTGCTTTCATGAAATACTACTCTTGCTTTTCTTGGAGTCACTGCCACAAAGCATTAATTTGGGTTTCGATGCCACTGTCCAGATATTTGATAGATACTGAAAGTGCAGCCAAGGTATTAAGTGCTTAGTGGTATAGACATCAGGTGCCAGGCCAACAGAGTGCCACAGATGCTGGCAAGCTCACTTTTGATATGCTAGCTTGATCTGGGGAAGGCTATCACAGCAATCCAAACTGCTTTGGTACCACATTTTTTCAAATAAATGTAAAAAGTGCACTGACATTGCAAGCATTAAGTGCTGGGGGTCTGCCTTTTCCACAAATGAGGGAATTCTATTAATTTTGTGAACTTTCTGAAAAGTTCACAAGCTGAGTTGTGCAGTTGATGCCCCTGAAGGAAGGGATGCCATCCAGAGGGACCTGGACAGGCTTCAAAAGTGGGCCCACGAGAACCTGATGAGGTTCAACAAGGTCAAGTGCAAGGTGTTGCACTTGGGTCGGGGCAATCCCAGGTGTGTGTACAGACTGGGAGAAGAACTCCTTGAGAGCAGCCCTGCGGAGAAGGACTTGGGCATAGTGATCGACGAAAAGCTGGCCATGAGCCGGCAGTGCGCTCTCGCAGCCAGGAAGGCCAATGGCATCCTGGGCTGCACCAAGAGAGGGGTGGCCAGCAGGGAGAGGGAGGTGATTGTCCCCCTCTACTCTGCCCTTGGAAGGCCTCACCTGGAGCACTGTGTCCAGGCCTGGGGCCCCCAGTACAGAAGGGATGTGGAGCTGTTGGAGCGGGTCCAGAGGANGAGGGCTGGAGCACCTCTCCTGTGAGGAAAGGTTGAGGGAGTTGGGATTGTTTAGCTTGGAAAAGAGAAGGCTGCGGGGAGACCTCATTGCGGCCTTCCAGTACTTGAAAGGAGCTTACAGGCTTGAGGGGGACCGACTTTTTACATGGGTGGGTGATGGTAGGACAAGGGGGAATGGGCTAAAACTGAAGGAGAGGAGGTTTAGGTCAGACATCAGGAAGAAATTCTTCACGGAGAGAGTGGTGAGGCGCTGGAACAGGCTGCCCAGAGAAGCTGTGGATGCCCCATCCCTGGCTGTGTTCAAGGCCAGGCTGGATGGGTTCCTGGGCAGTTTGATCTCGTGAGCTAGTGGCTGGCAGCCCTGTCCACGGCAGAGGGGTTGGAACTAGATGATCTCTGAGGTCCCTTCCAACCCAAGCCATTCTATGATTCTATGAAAAATAACTGAAAGGTCCTGGACACCACAAGCATATCACAAGGAAATAAATTACTCATAAGCAGGTTTAACTAAACTCCAAGCTACGTGTAATGGCATTTTGATCTGCTTGGCAATGAGCGGAGCCTTGGTTCCATCAAGCAAATAAACAAAAAAATTACCAAAGGCATTTAAATTTATGCCACTATGAAGTGAAACTAAACAGTATAGCAATAACTGAAATGACAAATAAACCTGAAGAAAGAATACCATAGATCTCCTTTTAAAAAAATAATTCAGCAATGAATGCAGGTTAATGCTTAGGGTGAGTACCAAACTCCATGAGAATTAAAGGTAGGTTGGCTTCCTCTACCTTGTGTTTAACCTTCAGGGGCCACTAGAAGCAATATGTTGTGTACTCTCTTTAAGCGTTATCTCTCTCAGCTCCTCTAATGCAGGTGACAACACGCATGCAAAATAAGATGGTCAGTTAACCACCAGCAGCACTGCTCAGAAGATTTAAATGAGAACTATAAAGAAAAGTGTGCCAGGTACAAATTGCTGACATTCATGCTAGCATGCAGTTTCATGCTAGTAACGTGGTACTTCGTTATACTGTAGAGAACTTCTGCAAAAAATCTGGAACAGGAAAACCATTATTGTTCTGAGGACAGTAAGTATACTATGTACCCTAGCAGACTTCAGCACACCACATCACTAACAAATATTTTTGAAGCAGCATAGCAAAGTATTTGAATGTTAAGAAGCAAGGAGTTTATTACAGCATCAGAAAAGGAAGGGGTCTCGTAGGACAGAAAACCAGAAGGAAGGATGAGAAGGAAAGGCATTAAATGTGGTATTGTATTCAATGGCAAAGAGTAGAAATATAAGAAGTAAGGCAGTGGGTATATAGTGACAGAGAGAAGATGCGAAAATATACCAAGGCCTGCATGGGAGGACACAAAATTTCATATGAAGCAGAGTTCAACGATGCAGCTGTAGGGAGCTGGGACTTACGGAGTTTAACAGAGGACAGATAGCAAGATCAAATATCTCAGGACAATAGCATGTTGACACCAGACTGATATTGCTCAATTGCGCCTGTACACATGCAGTAAAGTTTCAATGGCACTATCCTGTGCTATGTATAGTTAAAATAATCTACAGCACTGGTAGTAAGCATATCTCAATGGCTTTCTAGAGTATCTGGCTCAGTTATTTTGCCCTATGGACACAGGAGCACTGTATGTAGTAAAAGTTGTGTAAATGATGGTTTTACAGAGGATACCTTATGTTTTTAATGATGTTCAAGTTTGTTCCATGAAAGGCTCGTTTCTTTTACCGCAAAATTTTTCATTATTGCATGGGGTCTAGGACAGGCATGCCCTTGGGGATAAATAAATCAATGAATAAATACACCGTGCCACATCTGTAGATTTTGTCATTACACCTAGGCCCACTGAAGTCACAGATGACAGAATAGGGCATGTTTGGGACAGCCAATTCAGACACTCCAGATGCAAATGCAGGGCACTGTGGTCAGGATACTTCCAAGATCCAGTTTCTTTGAGGAAAACAGATGATTTCCTTCTACATGCACATGAGGTTGGATTCACATAAATGCCAGCAAGCTTTCAGTAGGGAAGATAGATGTTACTTAACTTAAAAGGCTAGTGCAGAAAAGACAGACACACTACGATGGTCTTTGTACGGAAAAAACTCTCAGAACATGAGTACATGCTATAAGAAGAGAGGTGCTCTTTTTCTCACTCACTCTCTGAGGGAACAGATTTTCAGTTCAGCCTCCTCTGTAAAGTGAACCTCCTATCTTCAAGAAAATTGGGATATGCAAGACTGTATCCAGGTTTACCTCCACTGTATTCATTTTGGTGTACTTTGCCTAGTGGTTTTCCAATTCAATCTTTATTTTAAGAACAACTTTTTGTAAGTTAAACGAACTAAAAGTCTGTGTAATGGACATCTTCTTTCTCCAATTTTAGAAATAGGTCATTTTCTCTCTATAAAGCTGTAATTCCATACATATTTGAATGTTACAATTGCCCCATTTTTTTTTTTTTTCAGGGTTCCCTCATTCAACCTAAAAAAATTGTGGTTTTTTTTTTTTTTTTTTTTTTTGGTAATATCTCATGCGAAATGTCTATGGATTCCACACTCCTTCAAAGATGCTGAAAATGCAGGCAAAAAGCTTGTATTCCTTCCCCAGACAAGCAGGTGCTATCTGGCAGATGAGAGAAATAACCTCATCTTTTGTCGTCAGAGAATCCTTTAGAAAAGATTCTTGCTGTAATAGCAGGGCATTCTTTCTTAGGTTTCTGGCTGATACTAAATTTGCAGCAAGATTAAGGAGCTCCAGGCACATAAGGACATGTGGACAGGGAGAAATGTCCATCTGCTATTGACACAGCCAATTAACAAACTGAACACACTTTGAGAACCTTTGTTTATTTTTCCTTGACGCATTTGTGCTCCTACCATAAATTCACAAAATAAATACTCACAAAATATTTTTAATGAAGATCGCAACGATTTCACCTAAAATGGAAAAATACCAAAATACCACTTCCAGAAAAAAGTGCTCCCTTTTAGAAAAGCAAAAATTTCTTAACACAACTATGATGAATGATCTTGTTCAGCCCCCTACCAAGTTTCAGATGCTTATTTTGGATGCAGATGCCACCTGTGCAATTTCTCTCTGGTATATAAGAACTCATTATTCTATTAGAATTGCTACTGAGGCTACAGTTTAAATCCATTCCAAACCAAAAGTTGATATTTAAGCAGGGCAAACACAAAACTGGCATTACTGAATCTGTAGCTGATGCCTGAGGGTCTCTGGAGACCATTCCTATTGCCCTGTGTACCTGGGAGATTGCATCCCTCCACCTGCCAGAGCTGGTATTTGTAATTGCGCTTCCTGTCAGTAGAGATTAATGACATCAAAATTTGGCAGAAAAGAGAAATAAAACTGTGATCCAAGTCAATTTGCAGCAGTGGTAAAAATCATATTGAATCTAATTCAAGAAGGGCCACTAATGTCTATTCTGATGAGGTTTATTCAGTTTTGCAGAAAGAATAAACAAAATGCTGTAGGAGTTTGTGGAGGCAGAAAGCTCTGTACTGAACTGGCTGGCACCATTTCTAAACCCAACAGAATTTTTCAGTACCTCAAAATAAGAGGCTCTTAGAAGTAATGTAACTTCTAGAATGTAACAAAGAATGTAACAAAGGCATGCCTTGCTGTGCAAGAGAAAACCAGGTTGGATGAGCAGCCAGTGGAGTTTATTCCTATGTTCTACAAAGTCCACCACAAGCTCTTTCATTTAATTTTAACGCTACACATCCTATTTTGTTCGATTCATAAAAGTATGACTCTGAAAAACAACTGCAGTATTTCTAATTCTTGGACAAAGTCATTGAGGAAGTAGCGACTGTGAAAGTAACAACAAGAGTGTATGACATCTGTCAGTAACCTGGATGCTTTGCATCTGGGGACACAGTATGGGAATCCTCAGTGACAGCAATGTTTATAACAGGTACAGCAAAAACACAGCAAAGAGAGCAGGAGAATCTGACATACAATATATATGAAAAAATATATATTTTTTTCAGCTTGGGATTTATAGATAGAGCATTAGTTTGTACTCTGTATGGAAACTATGCTAGGAGGTTCCTAGCATTTCACATCAGTGAAGGATGCTCAGCATCAGAGAACTTCACATATCCAAGGGCCTGTGTTTTTATGAGTTTCCAAATTTTGCTGATAAGCAAGAAAGCTTACCCCTTGCTCTCCAAGGAAAAGCCTATATAGTGGAGGCAGAATGGGAGATCAAGCATGTACGCTTTTGTTGTAAATCTGTCAAAGACTTAAGATTTAGCCCCAGAAGATCTTACAGCATTACCTGCAGTAAAACTAGGGAGGGACCTTAACTTGATTCATACCAGCTTTAGTGTTTGCTCAATTCCTGACTGGAGGTTACCATCACTGACTTTATAATAGGCCATACTAAATTTCCAGCTTCCCCCTTTCTGCCTCCTTCAGGCTTAAACACATAGACAGAGACACGCAATTCCTGAAGAGGTTTATTCCAAAACCCATGAATTACACAGAAGCATTAATGTTGTGTAGTGTATCTGAAGAAATAGAACACCAAGAAAGCTTACATATTGACCCTCAATTCACTGAAGTTAATATCAGTATGTTGGTAATACCAAAGCATTTTAAAAATGAGGGACCATGGAAGTAAAATACTGCAGTTGTGTGATAGCCTGAAACCTTTCATGTACAATTTGTAATATTCTTTTACTTAATATGATTTTGTACTTAGTAGCAATAAAGAAAGAGAATAAAGGAGAGCATGCAAGTGCATGTACTTGTAATAGAGGGCTGTAGCAAACAATACAGTGATGCAAAACTAGAGAGAAATAAACCCATATGTTAGAGTGTTACTAAGTGGGACTCTTAAGCACAGTCATAAATAATCCCCATTTCTTTCCAGTATGAAAAAATATCCTGGTATTCTGCTCTAAATGGAGCATTTCAATGCCTTTTCTTTCTTCAGTCCTCTACAGAACAGTGTGGTGAGTAAAAATCTGTCTGAAAAAGCCATCCCTCTCCCTCTTTTTGTATTGCTGCTACCATGGATATGACATCATTTTTGCCAACCGTTGCTAAGTCATGAACAGAGGGAACATTTCCCTTTCTCACACAGAGGGCAGGGTATGAGCCAGACCTTCCAAGAGACACAATGTTCTCTTTATGCAGCCAGGCAGAACAGTAAGAGAGGGCTTCGATGGTCTGGGAAATGGCGTACAGCCACAGAGCTCACAAAGCTGTCAGCACTGCCTGGCAGCCTCGGCTTGCGCTAGCTCGGTGGCCTATTTTCTCATCTCAGAGAAAGGAGAGGGAGGGAGAGAGGGGAGCAAAGATAAAAGCCCCACACCCTCGCTGCCTGGCCCTTGCCTCACCCTTCTGTCAAGGCCTGCATTCTTGTTTGGAGGACAGAAGAGGGAGTGTTGATGATAGGCATGGAGCTGCTGCTGCCACCCTGCTGCACTGCATAGGCTGGCTGGGGATGGGTACCACAAGTGGGGGAGAAGGGGTTGTCCAAATGGGGAGGCGTTCGGTCTGAAAACACACAGAGCTTGCTTACAGCCAAATGAAAAATGACATATGTTCTCACACATATGTTTTCTGCATATCTGTAGTCTTAAATGCAGGTCCTGAAGTCCCTAACTCAGTATTTCCTAGTATGCAAAACTACTGTTCAGATTGGTGTAAATATCAAATGAGAAAGGATTTTCAGAACAGGAGCTCTGATTGTTTCTCATGCTTCCATATCTACAGTGACAAAGATTACATTGCTACAGTGATAATATTTAATATATTAAACCCTTTCTGTGACTGAAAAAAGTGCTATTTATTTACTTATCAAAGAAGACATCAACAAAGCATGTTTTCAGCAATTCTTATACAAATCTGTTCATGATGCTATAACTCAAGCAATGGCTAACTTTTCCCCAGGTCTGAAAACTTTCATAGCTCACACTGTGGGACTTGGAATGAGGAAATGCAAACACATTCACATTTTCTTTAACAGAAGAGAGGTTTTTTTTGTTGTTGTTGTTTTTGTTTTTCTTATTACAGCTATTTGTCACCTAATAATTTAATGTATCAAAGATAACTACAGTTACTTTTGCTTAGAGCTGTCTTAAAAGTAAAATAGAATTTCTTGCATCTCAGATAATAGCACTAACCAGAAAATCAATTACCTTTTGTTTTTTGAAGAATCTGAATGCAGGAGAAGGAGATGACATTTCTCAAATGAGGTGGAGGGAAGTGGAAGAAAAAAGGAGGACATTCCTTCCTTAGTACAGAGGGTGCACATAGGTTCAGTCTAAAGTAGTTTTCCATTCTACCACAGGGAATTTCCATTCCAAGCCAGGGTTTCCATAAACTGCCATTTTTCTTTGTGATGACAATTTACTCCATTTAAGTTATCTCAAGAATAGGTAAGATTTAAAATATGTGCTCCTATTATCTCACAATTCCTAATTTATGCTAGAAAAGAACACAAATACACGTTGATTCAAAGCTTGCTTCAACCAGCTGTTCCTTTACAAACCAGTAGGGGACACTGAATGAGCGAAGGATTTTCACATTTATTTACAGATACATTAGCACGGTTAGTGGTAGAACATACATACATACATTAAGAAGCAAAGCCTGTCCACGGTGAAGCTTTCCTTCACTATGCATCTTTGGCCTTTCTATGGAAATATTTTTACACAATTACGTTTTTGGTCACACAGGAACCTATATAGCAAAGGCACAAGTTTCACTGACACAAGAAACAGTTGGCATGTAGAGCAAGGCCGTATTAGTTAAAAATACTCTATGTGTGTTCACATGTGTAACTTGTGAAGAGAAGTTCTGAGCAAAACAACAGTTTTGCAAAACAACAGTTATCAACTTACTCAAAAATGGACTCAAGGAGTTTGACAGGATGGGATTAGCATACAGTACATAGCCTGCAGCATAAAAGAGAGTAAACTTCTAGCTCTGGTTCACAGTAAGACACAGCATCATGAATAAGCAGCGAGCTTCTGTCCTCAGTCATCAGTGAAGGGCTTGATTCTGCCCTCAGATACGAGGGCAGGTGTCTTTTAAAATCAGCTACTCTGCTAGCACTGCCTCTGATATTACAAGACATCAAGAGATGCATGCTGGCTTACTAAAAAGAAAACTGAAAGCGCAGAAAATAACTCTCCTCTGAAAATCCCTGCCTGCGAGCAAAAAAAGAGATGAGGACTAAAAAAAAGGGCTAATAGAAAATAACCCCATGCCCCCATCTCCAGGTTAGGAAGGAAAAAAATGGCAGCAGATATACATATAAATTCTGAGAGTTCAATTGAACCACAGCATCAGAAGCAAGGAATTTATATTAAGCCTTTTAGAACACTTTGGAATCTACTGATGGCATTTGTTTTGAGTTCACTCGCGCCTGAATGCCCAGGAAGGAAATGAAGTGAATGTGCAATGTCGAGCTTGCAGGATATGATGCTTGATGTGGCGCTGGCATCAGCAGGGTTCATTTTCTTCCCAGAACCCCAGAGCAACACAAGTGTATTACTGTGTGCCTTTGTGCAACGCTAGGGAAGCTGGAACAATTCCACAAACTATATGGATGAAAAGATGTAATGCATCATCCCACAAAAATGCACTCTTTTTTAATTCCTCCTCTCGCTGAAGATTGCTTAGAAGGAGAAAAATGTGACCTCCTTTGTAAGTCTCTCCTAGTCCTTTATTTCGTGTTTTCACTGAGTTTCCTTTAGTAGAACGTAGTGTTTGAACTCCAACATTGTAGTAGTGTAAGGAAACTGCTTTTGCTGGGAGAATTGATGGTGCTGCAAATCCATGGGCTGTTATACAGGCAAACTCTATCCCACACGTCTTACAGCTTTTCAGAAGAGTTTTAATCTAGTCTAGTTTTCCATTGTTTTAATGGCACTTGCTCACTTCTCATTTGTTTAAAAACTTATATTTCATGCTCCCCACTACTCCACCAGACTAAGGCAAAACCAGATTTACATGAATCAACACAAAAACCTGTGGATTAGCAGGAAAAATATCCTAAAACAAATAATTCATCTCTGAAAGTATCTTCTCATCAAAATTCACAACCCTAGAAGTCTATTTGCATTAATTATTTAGGACAGTCTACTAAGGAGAATATGAATAGCATGCCTTTTTTTTTTTT
>VXAV01009460.1:120923-147582 GCA_013399715.1 Alectura lathami | reverse complement strand
AAAGCAGTTATTGCCAAATGCCCTGCTAAAAGATGCTTGGATATCCCTTTAAGAACATGAATAGAGATGATGGTTGCATATCTGCATTTCCCCCGACATGGACAATTGCAGGAAAAAGAAAATGCAGCTAGAGCTGTCACCACAAACACTCTGATAACAGCAATTGCTAGTTTATTAATTTCTTGGAGTGGAAAAAAACCTCTCCTAAGATGAACAATATACAAAGAAAAAAAGCATTTCTCTAGCTTCCTACACCTGCTACTGTATGCTCAGATATTTCACACAAATGAGAAATTACAAAAAGTTGTAATAGCTGTAGTACAGCTATCAGGAATTTAACATCACCTAAACATTAAGGAGCAGTTTGAAGAATTTCCAAAAGCTGCAAATGTGTCTGCTTTTAATCCCTGGTATTTTATTCCTCTAATAATAAAATACCATTTCCTACATTACTTTAAATACTTTAAAGCAGGGTTATTGGAGAACACAGATTTCAGAAACAGTGTATCGAGGCTTCATACCAGCTAAATTTTCCTTCTTGTATTAGCTTCTGTGCTCTTTCTTATTAGGCCCCACTGTCTGCTTCTGCATTACATCCTTGAGAAGGCTCTGTTCAGAGATCACTGACCTTCACTTTAAAACCCCTTGCACACATACAACTTCCTAAATATATTAGAGATTTTGTTTATAATTGAAAACCTCAAACACACTATCTAGAGTAATGAAATCAAACACAGTTTTCCTCCTTCCTTGTGTCTGCATATTTTGCTTAGGCTATCTATTTATTATTCTCTGCTTTTCTTTTGGGGTACTATGCTTTTAAAAGATGATTCAGAGATTCACCGCTGCCTTGGCATCTCTCATAGGAATAAAACCATTCTGTTACTATACAAATAGAGTCCAATGGGGATAAAAAATTCATCTTAAAATATGCCTCCTTAATAACTCCCCAGCAACTTTCTTTCAACAGAACATGGCTCTTTGAGCAGTTTGTTACACTTCAAAGTTTCTGTTCTTTTTATTGATAGTTCCATATGCAAGCAGGTGTTAATTTTATTTATTTATATGTGTGTGGTAAAACAAGATTTCTTCCAGATACAAGTGTTTTACAGTCATGAGGAGATCTGCATCTTTTATCCGGATTCATTTAAAATACTCCATGCTCATGATTACCTGTAAAAAATAAACTGATGCACAGACATTTTTGTAAAGTGCCTACAGTAGCGTAAAACCTCATCTTTCCTTCGCCTCACCAACTTTTCTTCTGCTAAAGGTCCATGGAAGTTTATTTTGCCCTGGGAACCACGACCCGTAATGCTGTAATGCTATTTTAAAAATGAAATGGCGATCATAAGAACAGTATGTGTTCAAGCAGGATAACACATTGTATATTTGTATACAACTCGCTTTGAAGTAATGCTATGAGATTCTTTGCCCTGCACAGTAACTAAATAACTACAAATGATCATTCATGCATATGCAAATCTGTCCCTCTAAGCACCTTATTAATTATTTCAAAGATATTTGGAGGTCACCACTCATGGAAATTTCTATGCATGAAGCCTCATTAATACAAGACACCACACAGAGAGATGGGATAGATTTTTGTTGTCATTTAACAAGGGCAGAAAGGGTATAATCTGTAACGTTTGCTTTTTTATTTTAATGACCAATGAAATACAGCCAGCTTCTATCCATAAGTCCTTTCTTTGAACTGAGATGGTGGATTTGAACCATGGGGTTGCTGCCACAATTTTCTGAGCAGCTAATCCTATCAATGCACCAGAGTGACCGTGCTCAGAGCTGCAGCCCTCCACGCTGGCTGTTCTCAGCTGGAGGAGTGCTGCCTGGCACTAGATTAGCAGCTAAGCACTAAGGAATTAATTTTGTTCTTCCCAAAATCTCAGCAATGACACGTTTTGTGAAGGAATGACATAAAGCTATGGCATTATCAAGGTGATACATCATCGTTCACCAGATGAGATAGCCTTCCTCTGAACACATACTATCTTCTACTGAATTAGGCTGCATAACAGAAAACAGAAAAGCAAGGATAGAACCAGACAAAAGACCTGAACGCAATGACAACATGCACCTTCTGGCATATATGTGCCAGGAAGCAAGGTATTAATCATACTTGAGAAGCACTATTTATTTGAAATCTCTAGATCCTTACCAGCTCAAGTTATCACACACATTTGGTAACACTGATCTTGTCTGTCACAGTGACCCTTCGCTGTAGCAGCTGCTGTTTATTTTTATTCTGTTGTATACGCAGGGTTTTCACCTCTAGATTGATCCAATAAAAGATACAAAAATCTTGCTCTGTTGGTACATTCCCTTGATAAAAATCAAGAACTGTGAGTCAAATGTTAATGGAAACTGCGGGCTACGTTCATTATGTTATCTCTATTTTTCAAAAATACTAGAATGAACACAGCTAATTGGAAGTGCAAAAAATTTAAATAGACGTAATTACAAAACCAAACCCTCTTCTACAGTTCTACGGCAATGTGTGCCCATATGCCCCAAAGAAATGGGCTAGATTTTAAGTAAATCAATTATTGTATGAAAACTGAAATCATTTTTACAAAGTACAAACCCAGAATACTACTATTTTCTGTTCAAGACACCATAAATACCTTAAACACATTAATTAATATAGACTGAGGTTTTGATCTGTCTGTGTGACCTGGTCAACTATTGCAACACAAACTTTGTTACAGGAAATATGACTTTGTTCTGTATTCCTTTTACATGCAGGCTCAAATCAACATCTAACCTTTCAATAAAGCTCAGATCAAATATTTTTTGCTTTGAGTCAAGCGCTGTTAGGAATAACACCTATTAAACCGACACTGCCACAGTAAGAAAGAAAAGTAATTTCTTGGCATGCCCCATGGTATTCATTCCTGTCAAGAGGAAATAATTTTAGGCTTCACTGAGGTAATTAGTGCAAGCTGTGTCAAACACTGCTTTATCTTCCTCACGTGTAAATACAAACTGCAAATTGCAGGTGCAAAAATGAAGACTGTGAACTGTAGATTGCAAAAATGCAATCTTATACTATTCAGTAGGAGTGCTACGATTAGTAGAAAAGAAAATCACATGATACCATTCTGAATGTTTCTTAATTGAATTCATTGCTGATGAAAGCTGCTGAACGCATAGCTATGAAGGAGGCTAAAATTCTTTATAGCAGAACAGTAAGAGCAAAGGGATTGGCCTTCTTCTTCACAGGTGTGATGCAACTCAGTCTTATGACTTTCTCAAAGGGCAAAAGCTAACTTAGTCATCTGTTCCTATACCCTAATTCTAGAAACAACCACATTTCTTGCATACCAGAAAGTCAGGTTAAAGGTAGCTACAGAAAGGAAGCGGCGAAGTTGCAACAGAACTAATCAGACTCCTCAGCCTGTAACGCAGTCAGAAGGGTAATTGTTCAGAAATGCTTCTGTTGATACAGAACTGATAAAACAAAGAGAACTGTCAGAGGTAGCAATCAATTTTAGATTTATATGGAATATTATTTAAAACTGTGGAACACTCCGAGATTGTGAGTAAGAACCTCTGCAACGCAAAGCATGCCAGCACAATATAATGTCAATGCTTCTTAGAGATTATCAGGCTGGTTCTGAGCAAGCAGCACACATGGACAGCACCAAAAACATTGTGCAGAGATACTAGGATAGGTCCCGAAATAGTGTTTGCCTGCTCAGTGCACGTTTGCTTATCAGCAATGTCAAAAAGCTTGTCCAACATGCTGTAATGACACAGCTATACTGCTTTTCCTTCGACAACACAATTTGCCCCTGACCCAAGAATCTCTGTACTGCACTGTGCTCGGGCACGTCTAAGATACGCTCTCCACTGACACAGGGCAGCACCTGAGCAAGCAGTTTTCAGAGAAACATTTTTACTAGATGGTGAATAGAGACAAAATGTTTGGCACTTATACTATTCTTATTCTTACTACTAGTAGTAGCACTACTACTTTATTGTACAATATTTGCAAAACAGTTTTTTCACTGGTGGAGTTCTGAAACATGAAGATTAGCAATACTTTAGCATTTCCTTGTTCAGCTGTTTTAACACAAAGTATAACACATCTAAGACCAGATGGACAGCTGAGCCCTATTTCACTTGAACAGCAGAAGCACAGACTTCACATCCCTCAGGGCCTCCCTTTCTTAGGCCAAGTCAATGCCTTCCTCATCTCTCAAAGACTGAAATCACATCCCTGAGCACTTCAGCTCTCTTTCTACATTTTCCCCTCAGCTCATCCCTACTGTGCATCTACTGCTCAATTCCCATAGTTTCCAACTTCAACAGACATAAGGGGAGAAAAAACTGACTTGCTATTGTCAGCCAGAGGTAAAAATCTCTGCAGATTTCTGTCTTCACTAAGAAAAAGGACAGGTAAAACATCTAAACTGAACTGGAGTTGCAAGACATATGCAAAATTCGTACTATAATTACTGTGCAGCATGACTAACAAATGAATTACAGACAGAAGAGGAGAAAGGATCATTACTTTAAAATAACAGGTGTGAGCTGGAGGAAGTGCTGTGACACAACCATGGATGCAAAGAAGCTTGCAGGAGAGGAGAAAGATGAGTTGTCTGCTGCACAAACAGCAGAAGTGATTAACCTACAGAGAACTAAAGAATACAGAAGAGAACTGATGAATTATGGGTGGGGGGGAAGGATGGATTCATCTCAAGTAGAGCAGTAAGGTAGCTGGTTAATTTATGTGAAATAGAAAATGGATTAAATTTTGGAGAAGCGGGAAGGCAGAGAGTACAGACTGACCACACAATACTATAGTAAAGGTGAAGGAAAGACTGCTGAGTAGAAAGTTCCCATTTGGTTCCTCTTTATACAACATTAAAAAGAATTTTGTGTAGTATGACATCAGTGTGTAGATGCAGTAACACAGCAAGGTGCATATGAGGGAGAAGAGAAGTAAAATGAGATCTAGCAGGTAAACAGCATACAAACAATAGTGCTAGTGAAATGCGATTTGATCACTACTGCAAGATCATTTCTGAAGTAATTAATAATAGATAATTTTAACGGTTCTTATTACTGTACTTTCAATATCCTTAAGGCATGCCTCACTGTGAATAGATGACACTCTTAAGAAATGTAGACAATTTTTCTCCCAAGTAGTGATTAGAAACTTTCTTGTCAGCTATTCAGGCAACCAAGCAAAGCCATTTACTAAGCAGCCTCTAATATACTGGAAGATGATTCTCACATCACTACACAGTCCTTACTACACACATATGCACATACCTAAACATAGCAACAGGAAAAAAAAAAAAATCTCATATACTTCTTCAAAGCAAAATTTTTGAGAATTTTGCAGTCCATGAGTCAGTATAATGGCATCAGTTCTCAAAACACATCTTCCAGATTTAGTGTCTTTGTTTGCTTACGTTAAACTTTATCTCCTATGCAAGTAAAACAGATAATCTGCCATGCTCTCAGAGTGATATACATTTCATTCAATGGAGTGACAACTGGTAGCAATAACTTCATCAATAGGAAGGCCATTTGAAATTCCTATTGCCGTCCTTTTTTATTAGCTCTTGAAGACAGGCCAAGAAAGTTAACAACTGATTTAACTCAAATGTGGAGATATGGAGGTCAAAGATTTTTTTTTTCTTAATCAGAAGTGTAATGCTATCCTCAATTAGCAATTCATGATTATAAAAATTCTAAGAAAACAAAACAAAAGTATGCATTTGTTTTTAAAAGAAATACCCTTTGGAATCCAGTTAATCCTCCAGTTCACATGCTCAGCAAGAACAAATTCAATATTCAAATACTTTCTCCATAAAAAGAAACAACTTCTAAACAGTGTAATTCCATAGGTATACTCAAAACCAATATGCAATAAAATATGAAATCAAAATCTTTTTTTTTTTTTTGGAAAAGAAAACCTGCTAAAACATACCTACACAAGGGAGGGAGTAGCCAAGCTCCTGGTCGTAGATGAACTGACGGTCATTCAGCATAGTCACACAGTACAAATGGAAGCAGTCCATGCAAATGACATGGCGATGCATGCACTGGAACACAAGCACGGGACTCCTGTTAAACGCAGAAGAGTGAAAATGATGAACAAGTACTGTACAATACAAATAATCTGCATAAAAATTCACAAAAAGCTTTATACCAAAATTCTAATAATTTTTCATTAGCAGTACATAAGGCTAGCATGTACATAAAGCCAGAATCTACTCCGGCATATTGCAACATTTTTAAAAAGAGATGGATTCTCACATGAAGCATATATATGGTACAGGAGATACGTTTTTACTGAAGCCTGCAACTTCACTGCAAACTGGAACCTGAAGCAAGGAAAGTGCTTTAGAAACAGAAATCCTTTGCATGAGGTGAGATAACATCATATATGGTAAAACATCAAACAATGGTAGGTAGGATTCAACAGAAATGTGACCAGCTAAGAAAGGTATAAAGGACTTTGTGATGATGATTGTGTGCCTTCAGCCTCTCAAACCAGGCACTGGAACTCTACAGAGAGAGAACTCCCTTAGTGAAAATAATCAAATCATTCAGCTTCTGGAGAGAGGTATGAGGTTCAACTGGGAACAATACATATAAACTTCAGTGCCATATACAAGTAACTATCCGCATGCCAAGTGAGAATTTCCCACTACAGTCAACACACTGAGTGGAGCCTGGAGTTGACCAGCCTCCAGCTCTCTGTTTTGGGGTGAGATGAATCTCCTGCTTGGCTGTATGATCTGTATGGATGAAAAATCCACTGAGAAAAATGGAAGCTCAAACTCTCGTCACACATGGAGACACCTACATGGAGGCACCTAAATATGGGTATCTCAAGCTCCACAGGACACCACCTGTGGGAATGCGGAGTGGGAACACATGGGAGTAGTGAGGACTTCTGAGTGGGAGTGTACCCCAAGACACCCCAGCAGGGGCCACAGCAAGGAGGGGCAGCAGCTCCCAAAATCTTACTGAGAACCACGTCCACTGGAAGTAGACTAAAAATTTAGCAAGACAGTGAATATCACATGCCTGTGACATGTTTCGCCATTCCAGGAACACAGTGATAAACCTGTAGTTTGCTAGAAGTTAACCTCAGTTAACTGCTGACAGGCATACTTTAAATATCAACCCCAAAGTAATTACTATGATGCCTTTGATAAAGTCATGTGCTCTAGAAGTGTTGTATAATACTGCTTGCTTAACCCTTTCTTGAGAAGTATTATCAATCCTAAGCATCAAAGATGGAAAAATAGAAAAAGAGATGCATTAAGCTGAAAAGAGCAGTGAGATTCCCATACAAATGCTGAAATAATACACTATTTTTATTTGCCTGTGGGCAAACGTGAAAAAATGGGTTTTAACAAAACTTTTTACTAAAGTTTTCTCAGGAACTAGCAGTGAAGAGAATTACATAAAAGTAGGATTTCTCACATATTCACTGTACTCCATGAGACAGGTATTAAAATACATCAAATACAGCAGAACTTGTGATAAAATCATTAGAGTTAGCAATACTAGTACAGCTTCTGTAAATCCTCCTAGACAATGCTTTGAAAATCCACCGAAACAGTAAATCACCAAGTCCTCAATGTGGGAATGCAACTGCAAAATGTAATCAATAATAATTTCAGATACTGTATATAAGCATTTAATCTTCCATGAAAATATGCTTTAGAGTTTCACATAGTATAGAATTCATGGCAGTGTGCGTTGGTGTCTCTAAAAATATAATCTCTATGTTTTAAGGATTTTGTTGAATAAAGCAGCTTAAAAATGGAATTAAATAAAACCTACCCATTACTAATCCTTATTAGTTGCCCACTTGCTGTTTTGAATGTAACAAACAATAATTTTAAAACGACAGCTGTAAGGCAAAATGAGAAGCTGATCTGTATCATTTTAGCTCTGAATGGTCTCAAAATCATTAAAGAGAGAGCTGGAGGAGCAGCTGTCTTGTCCATACTGTGCGGAAGTCCCCATTGCTCACCAGTCAATGTAATTTTAAGAAAAGCACCTCAAAAATTTCTTCCAGGAACAGTCCATGTTGTCTATAGCTTTAAAGGATCTTTCTCCTTCAGGGTTGATTGCTCATTTTCACTACTGCAGTGTCTAAGTATCTTCTTAGCTCCATGGGAAACTCCCTGGATCTAAAGTTTCACCTCTCTGACCTTTGTTTTGAAGAAAAAATACATTTATTGTGTGAGGAGCGATTCACAAAAAGGAGCCATTGGCTGCTGAATATCATTAAAAAACACAAGCCAGAAATGAAAATTGTGTTTCTACATTTCCACCTAAACTTGTAGGACTAATAGCAATCTGTTATGCAAATGAGCTACAACCATCAGTTACTAACATAATAAACATAATTATTTTCTGATATCAATTTTGCTTCTTAATGTATTACAATTGTTTGAAATAACACATATACTCCACAAAGAGCTCAGCCATGTAGGTACATATTTAAACTGTATCTTAGGAAGAATGTCAATGTTAAAATGTGCTTTATTAACACTATCAGACTCAAACAATGGATGTAAACTACATATATGTCTGAGCTTTGCCTGTACCAGAAAACACAAAACTTAGCCTGCACAACTAAGTCTGTTAATTTTGAAGCCCATGGTATCTGTGTCATAAAGCTTTCAGAAACTCAATCTGTACACAGTGTAAATTTATCCAAATTAATATGGCATTTGAACAGTCACCACATAACAACATGTGCACATTTTGTACCAAAATGAAGCGTTTCTTATTACTCTTTCAAAGTGACATAAAAGTTTTGTCCTTGAGACCAGTAAAGACTAAGACATAGAGATTATGTTCACAATGCTTGGGTGAAGCTAGTAAATACTCATTTAGGATAACCTCAGGAGTAATTAACAGAAGCCTTGCTTGAACCAAACACAATTTTTTTTAGAAAGGAACATTATGAAAGCAAAAAAAATTGCCATACAGTGTAACAAGAGCGCTTGCTCAATGTAATGTAACAGGCTAGAAATGTAAATCTGATGTATATTTTAAAAGGTATTTCATAGGTTTCATTGACATAATGTGTTTGGCTGAATTAGAGGCTTCATGAGAATAATATATAAGAAAAATGTTTCTCACAGCAAGGGATAAATTGCTCCTTTTTGTTCACCAATTAGGTATGTAACCACTTTTAAAAATTGAAAATCCACCATTACAATGAATCACAGAATTTTTCCATCATCAGTCACTTGCTCCTGTGCTCTGATCCCTTTCATTAGAATTTTATCAGCATGAATTTACTTAAATGAAAAAAAAAAAAAAAAGAGAACCTAAATGTTTCTTCTTTGTGTTTTTACTGTCGAATAACTGCTGCACAACAACAGCACGGTTGGAAGCACTGTCTGGTCTGCACACTATTTCCTCCTTCTCCTACCTGAGAAGCAGAAAGGCACAGATAATTCTCAGATACACCTCAGCAATGCTCTGCCTCAATAAAGGCAGGAAGACTTGATCTTGTTTAGATAATAATCCCACTGGGAACTAAATTGTTCTAGTGTATCCCAAAATCTCATGACAGTTATTAATGCACTGAGAGTGAGTCTGGTGGCCATGAACATGAGGGACTACTTACCACCAGGAATCATTTGCAGGCATAGCAGTGCATTAATTGACATATCTTTCAATGCAAAACCGAAGAACAACTTGGTAGGCTTTTGTCCCTCTCTTGGTTTTACCCTTCAGATTTTGAAAAAAGCTTGACTGAGTGAAGGTTAAATGCCATACCACATATATCAGTCTATTATTTTTCAGAAAATGTGAGTAGCTGCAGTCTGAAGCATTTTGGAGTGAGGAATATATCTAAGCCTTTATAAATCTGTGAAAAATGTTGGACAAATCTGTGAAACCCCCTCGAGGTCATTTCTAGGTGACAGTTGGATTTTTCTCACCTCAATCTCAAAATCTTAACCAAATAATAATCAAAAACCTTAGCAGATGTCTATGAGGCTGCCTTGCTGGGATTACAGTCAGTGAAGCAAAAATAGCCATTTGGGATTCATTTCTGTGCAGTAAATAAATCTGAATGCGCACAGCTATATCACAGCCTTTAACCCCACCTTTGAGTGCTATATTTATCATAACACGCTTGTGCATTTCTAATACATTTTTCCAAGTTGGCAATCTTCCTGCACTTCAAAAAGCTTCCTGTATAAGTACCATGAAATCATTTTCATATATAAATGGATCTCTGTGCTATTCCAAAATGAATCTTTGCTAACATACAGGTCAGATCAATAAGCACCATTCAAGAAAAGATGAATCACTGAATAAAATGTGTAAAAAGTGAAATTATGGGAAATGCAAACTTAGGCGATACAGACAGTACAGTCACTCTCATACTTCATAAACAATCAAAGTAATTAAAAAGAAATACTAGCCTTGAGTTGCACTCAATCTGTTTTGGCTGTACCCTTGCAACAGAAAAAATTACAATGCCTAAATAAGACACTTCATTCATCTATCACGTGTGTAGGAAGAGTATAGTTTTCTAATTCATACAAAGCTGATGCCACATCTGGTTTTCCTCTCTATTGCATACAGACCACAGTCCTTTTCAAGACTATTGAAGGAATCGCTTCCTGTTTATCATGCTTGATACTTTGGAGGAAATAACATCAACCTTTCCTGCTTTTCAATGAGAAATATGCTATTTTATAGGTAAATACAGTGACCCAGCAACAACAGACAAAACCCTGTAAGTAACAATGAAGACCCCTAAATAGGGCTAGGCATTTGAAAAAGGTATCAAGACCTTATAAGAGAAAAGGAAAAATGACAAAGAATACTGCAGAGAAAAACCCATCCCTTATTGATTTTTAGGAACACTAAAATACACAGCCCTGCTTTTCCCTTCCTAGTTGAAGAAAAATAAATCTTTACATAGACTGTATCAATTAAACAAAACATATATAAATGCAGTATTCTCAAAGAAATAACATATTAAATCCATTAATACAACAAATATTCTGGTTTTCTGCCTTTGATCGCTTGCCACACAACACATCAAAGTTCACAAAGTGAAGGTTATGAACAGCATGAGATATCGCTGCATGAGCTTAGATTTTCTGGCTGTGCTTCTGTATAAAAATGCATTCTGACCCACAGCTGTTAACTTAAAGGGGCATTGGCAAGTGAAATCTGACCTACTTTCTCTTTCTTATGTTACATATTTTCCTCTAAAATGTCCTTTCACGTTCCTTATTTCTGTTGGAAAGCAGCACCAAATGGCCTGAATGCAGGAAGAGTCTGATGGTAATCAACCAGAACACAAGAGGAGAGGACAGGCATGCTAAAAATTGGTGCATGTGACGGCAAGTGCTCCTTTCAGCAGAGCTCCTGTTAACCTGTTGCTATGTTTCTTCTCATGCTATGAAAGTGGCACACATCATGACACATCTGTGACAGCTCTGGTTGGGAACAGCATCTGCCCCCCAACAACACAAGCAAGGGAAACGTTACACGCAGTAGCACACATGTACGGGTGCCCTGCGTTAAATGGAGCTATGCCTGCTTGCTCAGACACCCCTGAACTCCACGTTGAGACATGAGAACACTTGCCACTAACAGCTGAATCTTATGGTATTAAAGAACAGAATGATTAGGCTGGAGAAGAAACTTTTTCTGTAATCTATCAGACCAGTTGTCTGTAGCGCTCTGTGCACAGTAAAAAACTGCTAAGTCAGTCATGCTTTGAGGGGAGATCAGTAGAACCTGCTTATGTTCCTTAATTTGTGCTTTTAAAACCTTGTTAATACTCTGCTGGAGAGAAGAGAAAAACATCTTGGTAGAGGAAGCCAAAAAATGACAGAAGTGGACTGAGGAGGCAGCTGATAAGTTGCCCTGAGGCCAGCTGACAGTGAGACTATGAGAACAACCACCAGGACAGTGGAACTATGGGATGTTTTTGCTTTCCACAGAGCATGGAGGGCTAATATGGATGTGGTTCTGCAGTGCTCAGGCTCTGCTCCTCCCAAGAAGCTCCTGGATGCTCAAGGTCTGCCCTGGCACCAGGCTCGCCATGGTTTTCAACACATATATGGAGCTGTACCCACTAGAAAACCAGAAATAAGACCAAAAGAACACAGTAGGAATGGCAGAGAAGCATCCTTAAATGTTAACTCAGTCTGCAGCTTGCAACTTCCTCTGAACTGACTCCTCCACACTTGCTTTTGCATGCACTGACCTCCTACAGGCTATGTAACTTGTACCCTCACCTTTTGCTGCCAAAGGGAGGAAAATGCTTCCCTCACCCTCCTTGTATTTTGTTTGGCTCACAGCAGGCTTCCTGTCAGCCCAGAGGCAGCCCCCAACTGCAGAGGCAGAACTGCACGTGACAGCCACACGCTCGGGTTTGCTCACAGAGCCTCCCTTTCACTGGCTCTTAGCTTTGTGACTAGAAACATTCAGCTTTGACAGACTAGAGAAACAGTCAGAAATCAGTCTAGCTTGGTTTTCTGAGAAATAAGATTAAAAAGAAAAAAAAAAAAATCGAAACAAACACAGGGTTCGAGATCCAGAGAAGAAGGGATATCATGATGAGAAGAAGAAGAAAGGGCTAATTCCACCTGCACATGCAGCACCATGCAATCCTTCACTAATTAAAGATGGATAAATAAAAAAGTCAGTATGTCTTTGTGCCCTGCTGGCCTCTTATTTATCTGATCAGTTTCTGAGGATCCCATTGATTTCTTCCAATGACTTAAACCTTACTTAGTTTAGCCTCTACATCTATAACTGTCCAGTAATCAGTGTCAGCAAATGCTCTTATGCCACTAGAATGCAATCTTCTGTGACGTTGAATTGTTAGAGGGGGCCCTGGCCTGGTTTTAGGCTTGCAAAACAGCAATGTCCCAAAAAGATTCTGGGCCTATTTCAGGAGTTATCATATGTTGCCTCCAGTAGGCAACAGCAATTTGCATGTGGAGAGTTTAGTAGTACAGATTTTTGTCAGAAGTCTATTCTGGGACTCTAGTCTTAATACCAGAACTCACTGAATTATTCTCTGTTTTCTTATTCTGAGGCTCACAATTCCATTCCCCCAAACAAACCTTTGGAGATGGCCTTTGAAAATTATGTTTTGTCTAAATACATCACATAGAATTTAAGTTTCCCAACACGCAAAGCAAGACAGAATAATGACCTCTTTTTCCATTCTTGCGGATGCTGAAATCGCTGGAAAGACAGGAGAAAAAGAATATTGGATATCATCTTAAAGGATGCATAATCTTTTTCACTCCCTGGGATTCCAGGAGGGACTAGGTCTGTTGTATACAGCATATTTCTACTGTGAATATTTCAGTTATTCCTTTTCTGTTAGCTTTGAAAGTAAACCATGGCGCACTAACTCTCAGTCTGTGTCTCCTTATAACATGTGTAGAAGAAGACTGGAAAACAAGGCAAGGTAGAGAAGGGGGGAAGGAGGGAGAGGAAAAAAATAACAGGAATAAGGAAATGGAAGTGGTAAATTAAGTGCATTTGCTCCTAGAGAATTATCTTTCACCACATTATGTTTCTTGCTTTTTCTCATCTTTCTTTTCAAATATGAATATTCAATTTAAATGTTCATCCAAACAATAACTTGAGGGTGCTTCCCATTAAATGAGACTTCAATCTCAACTAAAGGTATGATTATTATCTTATAAACAAAAACACCCTGAAGTTATTGTTGTAATAAAGAGACTTCTTTATAGAAAAACATTTTTTTCAACTCCTCGCTATCATTATAATTTACAGATAATATTTTACTCTTTCCTCCTCAGGGCAAATACTTTAGCATAAGCATCAAGGTGCAGTTACCTGAGAATACCTTCTGCATCAGCACCTCTATTCAAAGGGAAGAAGAATGAGCCTTTGGCTAGGAAATCTCATTGAATGTGCTCTGAGTTGGTAGGTTGTAAATGTAGAAAACTGTTAATTCCTGTTTAAATTCTGAAGAAAATAGTTTGCAACGTCCACCAGAAAATTGTACTGGCAGTTAGAATGGCTTGTTTATACTGTTCTTAAGGAGTTTTTTTTCTTTTTGTTTGTTTGTTTAGTATATTGACTTTTTTTTTCTGATCTTTTTATGGCCCTTGAGACAAGAACAAGTTTGGAATTTAAGTGTTCAATATACACACAGCTCTATGTTTAAATTTCTTCACTTGCATTCTCTATCATTTCTCTACATGTCACTTCAACTAGGCAACCAAAAAAAAAAAAAGAAAAGAAAAGAAAACAACATGAAAATTAAGTACTATAAACCAGACAAGTTATTACAAAGTTTGGAAAGAATCCATTCCCGACTTGTAATTGGGACAACATACAAGAACATTTTGCAGACAATTCTAAAGATTTACAGAGATTAAACTCACCTCAGAAGAGGATTTTAGCAATTCTTCAAATAATTTCATGTGTTTTCTTCCTGTTTAACCTCAACATACATTTTCATTAGTTTTGTGGAGGTTGAATATTCAGGAATAAGGTTCTCCCATTTGTCCATCTGATATAATAATCTGTGCAACGCTTAGAAAGACTGACATAAACCTATATAATAATTTATCGTTCTATGGAACCACACGTATCCTGGGCTGCACCAAAAGAATTATGCCTGACAGGCTGAGGGAGGTGTTTGTTCCCCTCTGTACCACCCATGTGCAGTACTGCATTCAGCTCTGGGGCCCCCAGCACAAGAGGAACATGGAGCTGTTGGATTGAGTCCAGAGGAGAGCCATGAAGACGCTTAGAGGGCTGGAGGACCTCTCCTGCTAAGAAAGGCTGAGGGAGCTGGGCTTGTTCAGCCTAAAAGGGGCCCACAAGAAAGCTGGAGAGGGACTCTCTATCAGGGAGCGTAGTGATAAGGGATAATGGCTTTAAACTAAAAGAGGGGAGATTTAGATTAGATATTCAGAAGAAATTATTTACTCAGAAGTTGGTGAGGCACTGGAACAGGTTGCCCAGAGAAGCTGTGGATGGCCCATCCCTGGCCAGGCTGGATGGGGCTTTGGGCAACCTGATTTCGTGGAAAGTGTCGCTTTCCCCCCCATGGAGGGGGGTTGGAACTGGATGGTCTTTAAGGTCTCTTCCAACCCAAACCATTGTGTGATTTTACAATTCTATGATTCATTTCTAGATCTTGATACCCAAACGATGCACAGCACACAGTGAACAGTAATAAAATACTGGCACATGCGAGATACGTCTCTCTCCTAAATGTACTGAGTTATGTGGACCAACATATGGGGAAAGAAGAAAATATGGATTTCTCACCTTATCCCTTCCTTGTCCTGACTGAAGCATTTGCTCAAAGAGGAGGGTGCAGTAAGCAAGCTCTGGAGCTTCCTCAGTGGGGATATAACAGCTATAATTGTCAACACTAATGAATAGTTTTGACTTCTCGTATTTAACTGTAGCTTTCCCAGCACACAAAGACCATTCCCAGTGAGATTATTTATATTCACTCTCCCGTTGTATTCTATAAATATCCGTGACAAACTAAGACAAATATATTTTTAAACCTTGAGAAATAAGGCAGTTTTCCTCTGCCTTCTATTACTGTTTGACAAATCCTTCAACACACAGTACTCACTGTATATGAGCTACATTTGTAAAACAGTTTAGCCAACTGGGAAAAAAAAAAAAAGTAGGAGTAAGGAGGAGTTAGTCAAGAGTTTTGGGAAGTGGTAAGGCCAGTGAATCTCACTGCTGTGCTCTCTCTGACCTGATTTAGTGTTCAGATTCAGAGAGAGCAGGTGTTCATTAGCCAAGTTAAAGCTGAATGTGCAACACGGTATTGTTTTTAAAATGCTTATGCTACTAACTCTGTCAAACTTCCTAGCAGCTATGTCTTCAGTTGCACAGGTACTGGAGCTGACTCTGCCTCATTCCTCCTTTGTGGCAACTTCATAATCCCCTGGCAGACTGTGAAGGAAAACAGAAAAAGAAAATAAACCAAATACAACCATTGAAATGACAGCTGCTAGGAAAACCAGCAATACTCAGCAGTCCGAGTATACGAAGAATTCAAACCTCTTCCAGAAACTGTCAAACAGTGTGAGCATGACTGATCCCCAAAAGAAGGTTCAGGCCAGCTCTTATCAAAACTTGTTCACGCATTCCCAATTATATAATGTACCAATTATATTTCCCATTCTCTCTAATGTTAGCTAGCCTCACAGTGGTCTGTTCAGTCACGCGTGATTCATCAGGTTTGCCTTCTCTCTCTAAACAAGGGCTACGGAAGACAGCAGCCCTTGAACTCTAGCCTGTGTTATTAAAGTGTGAGAAGACGATGACATTTCCTTGTCTTGTAGCATCAGAAACTGCAGCCTGCTACTGCTCCAAATCACCATGCGGTGAAGCAGCACAGGTTTTATAAATAGTGCCCACACAGTGTTCCAGCGTACTTGAGCAAAGGACATTTTATTGGAGGGATGGCCTCTCTACAGACAGCCTTGTTACAGGGGGTGAAGTTTATCGGATTAGAAGCAACACTGTTAGTATTCAGGACACATTTCCAAGTGCACATGACATGTCAGCTGCTTACATATCTTCCAATTCTGCTTCACATATTCCTTTTAAAGTTAAACATGAAGTGACAGAAGTGCAGAAATATCTGTGTCCTGCACTCTGTGAACATAACAGCTCAAAAAAACACCTTGACATGTCAGCTGACAACAGCAAAAAAAATCCCTGACCTCTGCTGAGGCGTTCTGATTTTCCTAACATCGACTACTTGTAACACAGAGGAGGACTGAAAATACATAATCATTAACTCCACAACTAAATATATATAGAGAAAGCGGGAGGAATATTGTTTGCATGCCCCCAGATGCACTTTCAGTCTTTACTCTTCTTGTATCTGTATAACAGCTACCTATTCTGCTTTACAGAGGCTTCCCACAGAGATCTAAAAATAGGGCTGGCTAGTTGATTATTTCATGTATTTGTAGCTATTTTCTTTTGAAAGATATTTTCGTGCATCTTCCACTGACAGATACAACGCTCTGAGCAGAGAGGTCCTCCATAATTTAAATAAACAGAGCACTGCCTGCAGCAATACATCTTCCTCCAAAATTAATCCCTAGTACTTTTTTCTCTCTCTATCCTTAGGATTCCTCCTCCAACATCTCTCTAGCCCTACCCTCAGATGTCATTGCCAAATTAAGGCCAGCTTGGTCACTCTGAGTTCCTGTAGGCCAGATTTTGTTGAACTTAGTTCAACAAAACAGGATAATCCACCCATGAAACTAATGCGACATTACATTTCCCTACTAGTCTGGTTCTTTAGTCTGTATTTGTAGAACACAGTTTCTAGAAACACAGTGGAAACAAGTATAGATTCATTTATGCTAAACATAACACCTTGCATACTACCAACAGTTTTCTTAGCTTCAGTCACTTCTTAATCTTATGCTCAATTAACTACTAAGAAACTTTTGACTTTTTAATATCCAATATTTGATAAGTTACATGATGAAATTAGACCTTCAATTTACCTAATAGTTGGATGATGGAAATGGTCACGATTTAAACGTGTTCTCAGTGGGGCAAAAAAAATGTAGCTTTTTAAAGGCCACATGTGCTGCCACATGACCCTCAACATCCTGCATATGCAGTGAATTGCATGGGAGGATTGTTATGTACTTTGAAAGGTGAAGAGCTTCAGCAACCTTGTCAAGATTCTTATCTGTACTCAAAGGATGGGGCCTCGTTTCAGTCTTGCTTAGTTTTGCATTAATCAGAACTGGCTACACTGAGGACAGTAAAACTGGTCAGCTGTAGAACCAATGGGAGAGCAATACTTTGAGGCAAACTTTAGGTACTTGAAACTATTTGCAAATACTGCTAAGATACTGGGTCACAAAGAAAATCAGAAAACTGTAGCAAAAATGTCACCTCCATTATAATGCAAAGAAAATAAAATTAATGTTACATTTTTAAAGAAGCCAAAATCTTCAAATATGGGTGAGCCTGCAATGTGCCCGTCTGACACTGTTAAGAAAATATTGTCTCAGATCAACACTAGCAGTTAAGGCCGGAACCTTCTACAATCAGCCACAATTTGTTGACAGTTTTACATTTGAAGGCACTCCTTGGACAAAGCCAGAAGCTGTTTGATTTCAAATGAGAAAGCCCGAGGCAGGAGATACTGGATGGTGCTTCCTGAAGATTCAAAATGGTAATGTATTCTGTCTGAGGACTCTGGCCTGGGAGCAAATATTTTCAGCTTGGTAAAGGAAGTTAGGAGATGATGCCATTGTGTTCTGTGAAGGCAGGACACAGTCTGGCATTTACCTGCTTCCTCTTATCTCTGCTGATTCCAATTTGGAAGGCTTGGAAGACAGGAACAAAGAAGTTTCCTGCTGAGAAGCTGAATGCCAAAAACTGTCACTCCAAGAGTGGTCTGGGACCACTGGACTATAAGTAAGGGTGCATGTATGCTCAGTTTATGGTAGTCAACATCAACTCACCATCACAACTAGGACAGCCCACCACAACCAAAGAGTTGCACCCCCTGACTCTAAGACATCGCTGGATCTGAGGAGTGGTGAAATCTCTTTGCTTTGCTGTCTAGATATCTCTCTCTCTGTCCGTCTGTCTGTCTTCTCTTACTCTTTCACTAGCTGATCTTCCCTGTCCCAACTTCCTGCTTATTCTTCTACCTTCCCCTTTCTTCCATTCTGTTCTATCAGTAATCTCTCTCAAATTTTAGTAATAAAAAGCAAGTTTAGCTGCATGGCATTTGACCTCATTTGTGTCTCAATTTTGTCTCTTGAGATTGTAAAGAAACCTCCCCCGACATCGGACTGGGACAGTGCTCCTGCTGTAAACTAAGTGATAGGTATCCTGGGCTGCATTAGGAGGAGTATTACCATCAGGTGAAGGGAGGTGATCCTCCCCCTCTAAGCAGCACTGGCAAGGCCATAGCTGGAGTGGTGCTGGGTCCAGATCTGGGCTCTGCAGTACGAGAGAGACATGGAGAGACCCCAGCGAAGGGCCAGGCAGATGATGAAGGAACTGGAGCACCTCTCCTATGATGAAAGGCTGAGAAACCTGAGACTGCTCAGTCTGGAGAAGAGAAGGCTCAGGAGAAAGAAACATCAACACATACCTGAAGGGAGGGTGTAAAGACGGAGCCAGACTTTTTTCAGTGATGACCAGTGACAGGACAAGAGGCAATTGGTACAAAAGGAAAGACAGGAGCTTCCTTCTGACCATACAGAGAAACTTCTGTGCTGTGAGGGTGTCACATGTTGCCCAGAGAGGCTGTGGAGATCTTTAGAAGCCACTGGGACATGGGCCTGGGCACCTGCTCCAGGTGGCCCCACTTGAGCAGGGGATGTTGGACAAGATGACCTCCAAAGGTCCCCTCCAACCTCAACAAAACTATGGTTTTGTGAATATCAGCATTTAGTAGAACAAGCAAACCAGCAAGCAGAGCTGAAAATTACCATAGCTCATAAATGCAATGCAGAGTTGTATCATTCAGTCTATAAAAGGTGACTAACTCTAGCTAACTAACTAAATGCAAATTGAAACCCCTGACTGAAAAATGCGCATGAGAGGTTACAGGCAATGTACTTCTCAAAGAGAAAAAAAAAAAAAAAGTTATGAGAGAGGATTATTTTGTTTTGTTCGTGTTGGGGGTCATATATATTAACTTCAGCAAGCACAGCATCCTTTGCCTCCCGTGAGAAACAAAACTGCTTGCAGGGCTCCTCTGTACCCTTGTTTAATCTGTGACACTGCAATTGGAATTTGTCACTCTAGGAGCTACATCTGATGTTACAGCCTGAAGCGGAGCTAAACCAAAATAAACAATCTGCTCCATTCTGCTTAGACTAATACGACAGTGATGTAAGCCCCAGCACAGCAGAAAATGCATAAATGGGCTACCACACAGCACTTGCACACATTAAAGAGAAACACAGCTCAGAAGTTTTATTACTGATACACTGGGTGAAAGAAGACTTGCTTGGGTTTTGGCTTTGCTATGCCACAGTTGAAATTTTGTTTAGCATTAATGTAGCAAATATGCTTATTATTTCAAATTAGCCTGAGAACTTTGTGCTGCACTGAGATAGCATCTTCTTTAAAAAAAAAAAAAAAAAAAAAGAGAGAGAGAGAGAGAAAGAAAGAAAAAAATCAGCCAAGCATTTGCTGCACCGTAACTTGTGCAAAGTTATTAAGCTGGGACAGTTGAACAGGATTGTTTTACCATTAGCACCCCACAGTGACACATCTGTGCAAATATTTGTCCCAATATCTTGTGTTTGAACACAGTATTCGTCCCTCCCTCACTGTCTCATTCTCTCTTTCTCTGGTTTTTCATTTAGGGTCTCTGGAGCTTTGCCAATGCTCGTCTGTTCATTCCAATTGCACAGGCTCAGTTATGCAAACAGTCACGTTGAAGCCCTAATCTGGTTATTCCTTCTACTCAGGATCACTTGGTCAGAATGAGGATGGGGAAAAAATGCTGTACATAATTCTGTCAAATTCGTCTGCTGGAACATTAAGGCTAGCCTTACATGCAGTTATTTTACCTTTCCATTCTCCGCAAGCCCTGCAAGGGCAACTGGCTAAGCAAGTCAACTTCTCTGTATCTTTTCAAAAAGTATATCTTCTCCATATAATTTTATTTCAGGGAAAAAAGAAAAAAAAAAGAAAAAAAAAGGATGGAGTGAAAAGGAAGGCAACAAGGTCACTTCAATGACAACAGAATATTTTAGTTTCTCCTGACTGCCTTATTATTATACATTTCCAAATTCAGTGAGGCATTGTCACATAAAGCGTTTATACAAAAAAAAAAAAGGCAAGAAAAACCACAAAAAAAAAAAAAAAAAAAGTAAATAAGGCAGCTCGTGAAAGTTAAAGGCCTAATAGCAAAAAACCCCTCTCACATCAGGCACAATTTATAGGGCCCCAGTGCAGGATTTCCCACACTGCCCTGCCAGTGACCTCAGCCTGCACCAGTGAAATCACCTCCCAAACGAGGTGGGTAAGAGCTCCAGTCCTGCGTCTGTGAGGCCCCTACACAAGCCCAGCTAAAGCATAACAGCCACAGTTTAAAATTAATGCTAGCAAAGGCACTTAAAAAGTAGCGGATGCTTGCCTGCCTTTTGCAGAGAAACAGCAGGCGTTTCACAAACACGCCGCTCTGCTTTCTTGCTCCTGTCTTGCTGACGGCCCAAGCTGCGAGCTGCTCGTTTTCCCTGTTCCTGCAGATTGTGAGCTGGATGCCAGCAAGGCAGGGCTCAGCCCTCATCACTTTTGGCTGCGCTAAGCACCCTGGCATCGCAATATTAACAAGTCTAGAATTCCTCTTGATTTTTCAAATTTATCCTTAAAACAGCAGCTCTTTTCCCTACCACATTCTACCCAATAACGGCATCACTCTTTGCATGCGCTTGTTTCTGTTGTCAGGTTGTATCTCAGGTCGGATCTGGGTATTTCCCAAAGCCTCCCTTCCCCCCCACCCGAGCCAGGCTCCAGACAACCGAAATGCTCGGATCTGCCCCTAGATGGAGATGCTGTCCGCAAGTCGCCGCGCTGATACATGAATTCGAACCTCTGAGGACCAGAAGCTGAAATTAAATACCGACGATATATTAATCTCCGGCCCATCTATTAACCCTCTCATCCTTTACACACGCTTCTCTGGTTTGGCTGGCACACGCCAGTGATCATATCTAAACCCTTAACTCTTTCTCATCCCTTTTCTACCGCAATAAGAGCCACTTTCAAATCACACACAGCTGGACAGAAAAAGGATGAGCTAAAACACTGCTTGGAGAACACTATGGATGCTAGCTAGGTTAGCAGCAGGCAGCAAGTGATGTGGGAACAATTCTGTCACGAGATCCTATGCTGAGATACTTCAGTAAGATATAATCATGTCAAAACCACATCACGGATGTATACATTGATTTTTCTGGCTAACTCATATTGCACATAAATATCTTTCATGTTCACTGCTGTGCCAGCTACCTCATTATTTCCTGTTTTCAGTTTCACACTTAACTCGTTGCAACTAATGACTACTGTAATGAAGAGCCAAAGCAATTCACTAAAGAATCTACTTAATGTCCAAATAAAATCATTTCACAAACTTTTTGCCATTTTAGCAAGGTATCTAGCATGATTTAACACAGCAGAAAGGACAGTGATGATAAAACAGACCAAACAAATTTACCTGTTTAAGGGTGCCTTTCTACCAGCGTGCTTAAGAATCCCTCCCACACTGCCCTGCACCTTTTATAGTCATTCCCACTGGCACTGAGACTGCACCCGTTGCCACATGAGTTGGAAATATTTTATACCTACTATGTACAAGTGTAAATGCATAAAGACAGGAAGCAGAGAATTCAGACCTCTATGATTACTAGTGTCTGCCAAACTGACTATCATGCCATTTCTTTTCACTCTAACTTGGAGCCAGAGACATTCTGCCATTTGTTTCCTCAAACTACTTCTAGAAATTTTGTGCGTTCACCATCATGTAAAAGAATTTATAGAAAAGTTGCCAATGCTGCTATATGAAATGATGAAATTATTCCATGCTAAGTTAAAAATCTGAAAGAAAAAAAAGAAAAGGAATAAAGAGTACACACAGTGGAACAAAGCAGACAGTCAAATAGAAGTAGACAGAATAATTATAGATGTCTGAATAACACTCCAGATGGCATTTTGGGCATCACAGTTAATAAGCAGGCTGTTTCAGGGGACCAGCATGTTAGCACATTATTGCAACAACTGGAAACCAGCAGCTGAAGCATGTCTATCTGATTATCCAGGGAGCAGGCTGTACATGAAGCAGCCAAATCCAAGAAAAATACAGCGTCTGGATGCTTACTGGTATGACAGGTTCAGGGACCCATTTGTCTTAATAACAGTAAGGAAATACTCAAAAGCAGTTACCACAGCCCTAACTAGCAGTCACTTCATAAAAGAGTGGTCTTAGCCCAGTTACTCTGGCCTAGGGTTTGGGCATTTAGAAAATGTATCAATCATTTAGGCATTAATTGTCACATCTGTATATTTAAATTAGACTTTCTACAATTCTGTTCAGATGAATATCAAGTTGGTTCCTATGTTTACCTCCCTCTGTGTAAATTTACTGTAGTAAAAGCAACAACAATAACTGAAAGGCAGTATATACTTTCATTTTTTTCACCATGGGAATTTGTGAACTCCTGTTGCAATTGCACGTGTTTAAGTTGAATGTTAAATTGTCTGCCAAAATAATCTTGATATCTTGTCAGTTATCTCCGGAAGTGAAATACATCATCTTCAGTACAGCAAAGAGTCCTAGTGCTGATACGCAGCCCTCAGGAAATGTGTTTCATGGATGGAAGGTCTGATATTTCCATCAAGTAAAATCTGTAAGAGACCCTTAGCAAACTCATCCCAAGGTAATCCCTAACTTTATTCTAAAACAGCAATTCTGTGAAAACATAGTATATAATATTCTACCAAATGATAAAAATAATATGCCTTCTTACTTTCAATTTCAAATCAAGGTTACATCATAGAACTCCTGTAGATATGATATCAGAGACAAACTCCACAGTTTCACCTCTGGAATTAGAAGTTTTTGCTTCAGTTCCAGTCTTTAGGTTTTCCCATTCATACTCCTCAAATGACTTGTTAGTTTTCCTTGGACCTGAACATATCTACACATTAATACTCCAACAGAACTAATAAAAAATTAACACTGACTACTGAGATGTTAACAAACTAAATAGAGATATTTCAAACTATTTGTTGAGCTCCTGATATGGATTTTATGTTTGCATTAGAAATGACTCGTCTTTACTGCTCCTTGTTTCATGAAAAAAATCCTCTTGTTAGTGTTATGAAATGCATTTCTGAATAAGAAGAAGCATTTCTAGAGCTGTTCCAACTCTCCAAGGGTATTAGTTGCTTGTTCTGATACCAGAAAATATTTATGCCTCCACCAACCCCTGGGATTCTTATGTCACCATATCAGAAAAAAAATAATATTTTTAAAACCTAGTAAGATGATCCAGTAGTTGTCTGTGTTGCTGTGATATAAAACACATTTATCTGTGTACACACATTCCACCCTCACTGAAGGATTTCCTGTTATAATACTGAGCAATACCAAGCTTGATGTACCTTAACGTTGGCACACATACCCATTCCTAATATCTTTTATCCCCGGGAAGAAAGAAAATATCAAATACATCAGGAAAGAAGGCAATTTATGAATAATTCATATTGGCTGCTTTGGTTCTTGCTTTCTTATTTAGTATCTATTTCAGCTTGTCTACATGTATGCTAAACGAAAAGAACTGCAAAAAATTTGGAAAGACTGTCATGAAAAAAGTACAGGTAGGATCTTAGCTTGGTAAATTATACTGGATAGGATGTGCGTATCCAATACCGTAGATATGGTATACCATGATTGTCAAGGTCTTGTTTTTTTTCTCTACCCTGTAATGTTTAATGCTGTAGTAGAGTAAAACAAACAAACAGAAGAATCCAAATCAAAGAAAACATAACCTAGAATGCTAATAAATTAAATACAAGTAAAAAAGAAAACCAATTAACCAACAAAACAAACAAACAAACAAACAAACAGCCAAAGGTATTTGTGTATTTGTTCTCAAAATATAAGCTCAGACTACACATTTTAACCATAATTAATTAAGATGTAGATTCAATAGGGGAAATCAGAGTACTGAGTATTATTTGTCTCCAGCTAGATCAAGTAAACTTTTGGGGAGAGGTTTTAGCATTTCTTGGACTAACTCTGAAACACTGGATGCCAGATAAACCACAAGGGAAAGAACAGGCATAAAAAGAGCTGGAAGATGTAAGGTTGCCAAGTCCTCTATATTCAGTTCAAGAGCTCCCATTCACCCTGTACATGGAAATCTCTTTGTAAAGCATCTAGACCACTGAAGTAAATTATGGAAATTTTAAACCATAAAAGAAACATAATAAAATTTTGTTTGCCAGCATCAGTACGTCTCTCATACTTCCGCTGGAGTGAGCCATTAATAAGATACCACCCATCTCCATAGACAGGATTTTAATGGAGTTTGGATCCTAATTTAATAGTTTGGCATTATCCTTTCTTCTTTGTGTTGTTCTTGTTCCTCTTCTCTATATCTCCCCTATATGTTGCTATAAGATTTCATAAAACTTGCAGATACTTCTGCCATTCTAGCATTGCCTTCATCATCAGCATAAAAGACTTTTGGGGAACTAAATTCATTTCCTTAAAAAAAGCACAACACATAAACAAGGCTTTTCTCAAAGCCCAAGAACTCAAAAAATGCATTCTCAGAATTACCATTTCTATCTTGTCAAAATTACCTTTCTGTATTTTCTTTCCTTTGTTACTTAAATGTCTTTTTTTTTTTTTTCATCCATAACACAAATTTTTGAAGTGTTCTATTCAATATAAACTACAAACCACAAAGAGGAGAAAGAAGAAGAAATGTTGTCCTCATACAGGACCCTTATTTTCACTCGGATTGAATCAGCAGCAAATTGCTTTGATCCTAAAATAGTACATGAAACCATATCATTTTCTCTGGTTAGGTACAGTAAATTAATATGTTGGCTATCTTCAGAGGAAGGCATCTTCAAAAATGTGTTAGTGAATAGGTTCAGTGATCTTCAGGGTTAAGGCCACCGAGGAACCATGAGAAAAGATAGCTTCTGAGTCCCAAAGCTTCTCAAGATTTTTCAGTTCTAAACGTACAAATGCCTTGCATTAAAATAATTCAAACTTGTTGATTACAACTGAAGGAAGATGAAGCTTCTCTGAAATCTCAGCTTAAGAAAATGTCACTGATTTACAAGATGCTCAAAGATTAAGGTGATTACTATTATTTGTATTACAGTCACATCAGAAAACAAAAGTAAGATTGATACCTTGCTGCGCTGGGCACAATACAAAATACAGAATGGAAGACAGTTCCTGCCATAATAAAATGTAAGTGTCTAAATAAGCAAAGGACGTAAAAAGCCATTGGGAAATAATAAAATGACTTGTCCAGAGCAATCTGCCCTTTATTTATTTATTTATTTGGTTTTTAACCAAGCAAACAGGAGAGGCACAGCCAGCACGTTCAGGGTGAATTTTTGATGTCTGTGCTTCAGAGTTACAGTGGGATCAGAACAAGTATTTTTTATAAACAATCTAAATCAAGACATTTAATTCAAACAGAGAAAAATAACCAGAACATACAATTACTATGATTGCCTCGGTTGCAGGTTCAGGGAATGGAAAGTCCTTCCTACTTCTTCAGTGAAATTCAAACTGTGAAAAATTTACTTGTTTTTTTTTGGGAAGATAGGCAAAAGGAAAGGTAATTAGGCAGCTACCTTTATCTGTGGAGAGAGCTGCTCCAAAAGCTGTGATGGTGGCTGGAGGAAGGTGGCCCCAGAGCAGCTTCCTTTACTGGGGACCAGTAAAAGACGGGCAGAATATCACTGGCCAGAAGGAAACTGAATTCAGAGATAATAAAATACTGAACAACAGTCCCTTGCTGAGAAAAGTAGCATTTACTAAATGGACAAATGGATTAATCATCTGTTAAATTAAAAAAAAAAAAAAAAAAAAAAAATACCTTTTTTT
>VXAV01009460.1:110721-120780 GCA_013399715.1 Alectura lathami | reverse complement strand
TGACAGAAAATTAAGGGAACAGAAGAAGTGAAGCTATGGTGTTTAGCATCACTGCCTTTTAAACCTTTGACTATTTTTCACACAGTAGCTTATGTTACTAGTGAAAACAGTTTATTAATTTTTAACCCCCTCACTTGTGATGCTCAGTGAAAAAGTCATACAGCTCATTTTGATGAGAGGGCTTTTTTGTCTGTTTTCCCCACTGAAGACACAGATTTTGTATAGGCGTGAAGTTGATCAGAAAAAAAAGGACTGACAAAATACAGATGAAAACTTCTGAATTCACAATTACTTTACATCTCGCTTTGGGCTCACTTTAGTCCCTCATTTTCAACATATCCATATTCTGTCATTAGGATTTTTGTTAAAATAATGCAATAGAAGAGTGAGCACATAAAATGAGACTGCTAAATCCTCGCTTTATTCTCTAATGACTACCCATCAAGTACGTTCATATTACCTGTCAAAGAGAAGATGTTTTTAAATGCCTAGTTCTTCAAGCCATTTGGGAACTCAAAAACCTGAGCATTGCTGCCTTTGACATTCACACCAGTAACAAAAAGTACGTAGTCAGAATGTAGCTGACAGTCATGGAAAACTGTGCAAGCAAAGTGCAAAAACTCACACCCTGATAGCTACTACAGGTCTTCCAGATTAAAAAATAAAAATATTTCTCAGTAAAATAAGTAAACATAGCTATATTAGAGTTACAAAATTACAACTTACATAAAGCCTTTTTATGTCAAAGAACTATAAGAACTAGAGAATTTGTATTGAAGGATTTCCGCAACAGGTTGGATATCCCAGTGCTTAGGCAGAAGCTTAAGGTTTGGAAGAGACATGCTGAGGGTCCTTTGTCAAGGATTCCCAGGTATATACGGACAGAGGACTTTTCTACACAGGCAGTTAACGAGAGTAGATATTCAGGAACATCCCACAATAACTCTTGGGATATAATTAGCATGTTTGAAGTGACTCTATTGAGTAGCTGTCTGTTACAGAATAATATCTTCTTGTCTAGAAATACAGCAAGATGCATTATAGGACAGTTAATAAGAGAACAGCTTTTCCATTCAAGTCCCTTATTGCAAGCAAGCCTTTAACATCACTTATCCACATAGTAAACAGTATTTCCCTACATCAAAAAGAGGGCTAAACACATTAAAGAATGAAAAATCCCCACATGTGAATATGTGTATTAATTCTCTCTGTGATGAACCGAATATAAATAATTTAGAATAATAAAGTCAGCAATGAAGTAGAGGGTGCCTTATGCAGAAATTATAATGCTTGCTTAGAACCAATGAAAAGGTAAAATATATTAAAAAAAACTACAGTTTTTCGTTTTCTGAAAATAAATCACCGCTTTAAACTGCACAAAATACAGCACACTTCATTATAGCAATGTGGTATTTTACAGACTAAAGACTGAAAATTTCAAGGAGGGTGGGCACGATATCTTTCACCAAATGACTGTAGTGAAACAAGGGTGCTAATCATGAAATCTAGAATGTCCCCATGACTTGCCTTCTAGAAAACTCTTATTACCTAATGTTTATGGTAAAGATTTCTCTCTGTATTGGCATCCTTTCTTAAGGACATTTCACTCAATATGGCTTTTCTGCTCAGAGACAGAAGCTTCTAGGGCTCTCATACCCGCAGTGGCAATAAACAGCCTGGTAGCACTGTCAGATGCATCAAAACTCTGACAGAAGAAGGGCAGGGAAAGGGAAGAACTGATTCTAACCAGATAAGACACTGAAATTTTCTAATGCAAATTATTTTTCAATATTACTGTATTTTATTAAAGCCATGTGAAATAGATTATAGACATTTGCCAACCTTTTGTTATCTTTTCTCTTATGTGCCTCCATTCCATTTCACTGTTTTATCTGAATTCAACTCTTTATAAATGGCATTAAATTACAGTTACACAGTATAACTGTAACGTATGGCTGCAGTTCAGGTAGACAAGGATACTGCCAATTTAAAAAGGCAAATGAACACACAGTTTTCTTTTTTTTTTTTTTGAGGGAATTNTAATGTGTGATGAGGGATTTTTTTTTTTTTTTTTTTGAGGGAATTATTTGTTTGTATGCTTTTGAAGTAAAAGCTCAAATTACTTCCTCTGTAATGTTAATATTCTGAATAATAATGTAGATGATTTTTCAACATTTGTGCACTTCCACACAGAATTGAAGAAAATGAAAGGGAAAGCTGATAACTGCACTAATAACAAAGAGTACTCAAGTGTAGTAACAGAAAGTTATTTTATTTTATTTTTCCCCAAAAGAGAAAACAGAAGAGTCCTAGGCATTAAAGGGAGTTTCTCTGACCTACACTGCTTGTCTCGTCTGGTGCCAGAATGTGTTCAGGGGCAGTCCTTAAGAAATGTGTGTCAAATTAAAAAACATTGAAGAAGACTCAAGCTTGTGCACTCAAGGACACACTATGAGCTGTGTTCATCACGGCAAGCATGTGTAAACTTTGCATGCCTTAGCCAAATATCTTCCTGTACATTAAATAAAAACTCCAAGATCACCACATTTGCATATATGGTAACTATATCCAGTAAGGTGTTGAAAAGACACTGGAAAGTAAGAACCATCCTGATGTCCAAGTTAAGCACATTACATGTTTCACTGGAGAGAATTTGAAAGTAGTACTGTGCAAGCAGCAGAGATTTTGCATACATGGCAATAGAGAATTGACCCACAGGAGGAACTCAGCTACCTCTATCCCTCTCTGACACATGCTAGGAAACCAGTGAATTGGGGTAAGACCATATTCGGCATGCAAACAGTCCAACTATATTTATTACTGTTGCTTTTAATAGAAAAGTACCTGTTGAGAAGCCGTGATATAACTATTTCTCTTGATTATTTGAATGTTCTATACAATGATTTTGTCAATGTTGGGATATATACTGTTTCCAAAAGACACAGTATATATCCCACTCTAAGAAGTCCTTAAATCCAACAAGAATTGGCTTAAAGTTAACTGTTGTAACAGCATAAAGTTGTAAAGACAAGCTAGTGACTTTAAACTGTTCGCAGTATTTATTATCTGAATGCTGCTGCAGAATGCATTTTTACAGCCTCAGCACTTGGTAGGCATTAAATAGCTGTCAGAAGAGATTTCAAGAACCTTGTTTGGTTTTAGCACAGGTTTCACAGCACAGCTATCCTGACTCCCCAGAGCTGCCCTGCTCAGGTATAAGCAGCTGTGTAGACAGTCCCATGTAAGTTGCTGTGCCTTTCTCTGTCTTTATAGGACAGGAAAATCCCCCATCACCATGTCCCTACAGGATACACAGGAGACACATAGCACCTCATGCTTCAGTACACTGAACTCCTCTTGTACCTCTCTGCACATGAAGGACCAAAGGAACTCACTGGAGAACTGCAAGACCTGGAATGGCTTTGTTACGGTCTTGGACAGAAATTTTGCAGGTTTCCAGTCCAAGTGAATGAGGAATTGCTCATCTGTCCACATGAGGCTCCAAGCCACACCAGCTGAAAGCATGATCTCTTGGAAAGACATTGAACATGGAGACACTATAACCAGCAAAAGGCCAAGAATAATTCCAGAGACTTAACCTGACACTATAAAAACATTTAACTCTAGTATACTTCAGTACTTTAATAATGTACATAGAACATTTTTAAAAAACAGAGAAAAAACAAGAGAGTACCTGCACACTGTCCCCACCTCTGTCAATACTATTAGGTGCAACTGGCATGGAGGAAAATAAAGGATTTTAATTATGAAACTTCCTCATCTACAGCTAACTGGTTTCCAGTTCACTGGAACTAATTATGGCTGCTTTTCATTGGCTATAGTTCAATGGCATGAAGCACTCAATCAAAATAATCAATGGTACTTTAAACTACAGAATGAAAATTCATAACAAGAAGTATAAACAGAATTAAGGTGGGAAAAAACACAAATTCTTACAATTTGGTCTTATCATATTTTGAGTCCATAAACGTATGGGCAAGGCAAGTCTACAGCATCTGCAATCAATCCTCATAATTACGTCAATGTATTGAAAACTGAAATGAAAACTGAACGAACTGAAACTCAATGAACTATTTCCATTAATCCCCAAACAATGTTACTGTAAAATACTTCATCGAGATCCTATGACAAGTGTATATAGTGTAGGTTTCATTTTGAGACCCTAAACACATTGCACAACAGAATTATAGGAAAGACTGTTTACAAGCAATACTTCGGAAGTATTTGCTACAAAGAAAAGGTTGAGAAAGTCAGAGAGAAGGAGGATACAGTTGTTAATGCCAGAAATATTTTTAGCATGTCTCAGAGAATAGACAGTAAAGCAGAAAGGAGCTGGCAGATGTTTTCACTGATGACGAAGAATGAGTGACAGTACTGGACCTAGACTGCTGCGGTATACAGTCATTTTGTTTTAACAGAGAAAAATGTACAAATATTTTTAACCAAAACTCTCCAAAACACCACCAAAATTTCAATTTTCATCTTTAAGAAGAAAAAATCAGCAAATCTAAAATTCTGGCTTGTGAGCAAAGCTGATTTAGGTACACAGAAAGCTGGCTGCAGCTCTTGAGAGCTGGGAGCAAAGTAGACAACATTCAGTGGGGCTGTTCATTAAAATTACTTGAAAAAATAAGGCAACATATATTAAATGCTTTATTTTCCACAGTAATGAGTTTTCCTATTCTAAACTGTTTCCTTCACGAAACTTTTTAAAATTTGATTTATCTCCAGCTTTGGGCAAGTCCCATGGGTCAGCCTAGGCCCAGGATATTGCAGTGAAATTTGTCAGCAAAACCGGCTAACAGTTTTCAGGTGGACAACCTAAAATCAAAAATCTGGATTACTATGGACACGTTATTACATGAGAAAACAGATTTTTTTTTTTTTTTAGGTGAACTGAGAACACCTCTTTCTCCCAGAGGAAACAGACTTGCAATGACAAAGTGGGCTTGGAAGACATTAGCAAAGATCCCTGCAGATGAAAGCATAAAATGAGGAAACAAAACCAGCCAAGAACAAAATCTTAAAACACAGTTAAAAAAAAAAAAAAATGGATTATACAGGAGAAACTTCAAGAGCAGTCACTAAAGAAATTGGGAGCAACAGCAGAGCTAAGAGAGGACTCATGAGAGACATTGAATGAAGGTGCCAAGGAAGAGGGAAAGGAAGTAGCCCAGAACAACAAAACCAGCCAAAAGTTTGTGTCAAGGTAGGATAGACTAAAACATGGATGCTAAGCTAAGCCAAAAAAAAAAAAAGCAGTTAATGGCTTCATTGAGAGCAGGTTCTCTGGTGTGGAGAGTGTGGCATCTGTTGAAAACACACAGGGCAATGTGGTCTAATCAGCTCTGTACAGGTACTTACACCATGCTCACCACCATAATGCGGATGCCCTCCAGCAGTGCATTAAGCTACATGATTAACATCTGCTAGCAGTTGTGCTCATTTCCATCATTTTATCAGGCACTGCAAAACCACTGAGAGTTAAAGAAGCTCTAAAAAACAGACCTTCTCAAGATAGAAAGGCAGTTAATGGATATTTAGGTTAACATACATCCCACCGACTTCTGTCAAGACTGTAAATCACCATCCTCAGGGTAAAATTCTATTTATCCTGCCCGAGACCACAGTGTTCCTTGCAGGTAGCAGAATGACACAATCCTTGAAAAAGTAAGAGTTATAGTAAATAATTTTCTCATGTCCAGGTAGGCTACCTACAGCTTACAGCAACATTTCACATAATCTCATTTTAAAATGGCAACAATTCCAGTCAAACCACTGAGGTTTCGTGTTTTTTTTTTTTTTTTTTTTTTCCATTTGCAACAAGTTGATCCTTATATAACACCAATTTAATTCTCTTAATTCTGTATAACTAAAAAGAATCTTATATAACACCAATTTATTTCTCTTAATTCTTTAAAGAGAATCAGATTTTCAAAATCATGGTCAACTCTTCCCAGACTGTTCAGACTCACAAAGCATAAGAAATGACCCACCTACTTTAAACTATATGAAATAATATTTCATAGAATCATAAAATGGCTTGGATTGGAAGGGACCTTAAAGATAATCTAGCTACAACCCCCCTACTGTGGGCAGGGTTGCCACCCACTAGATCAGGCTGCCTAGGGCCCCATCCAACATGGCCTTGAACATCTCCAGGGAGGGAGCATCCACAGCTTCTCTGGGCAGCCTGTTCCAGCGCCTCACCAGCCTCTGAGTAAAGAATTTCATCCTAACATCTAACTTAAATCTCCACTCTTTTAGTTTAAACCATTCCCCCTTGTCCTATCACTGTCAGACCATGTAAAAAGCCAGTTTCCCTCCTGGTTATAAGATCCCTTTAGGTACCGGAAGGCCGCAATGATGTCTCCCCAGAGCCTTCTCTTCAAGCTGAACAAATACAGTTCCCTCAACCTTTCCTCATAGGAGAGTTGCTCCAGCCCTCTGATCATCTTCATGGCCTGTTCTGGACCCGTTCCAGCAGCTCCACATCTTTCTTGAGCTGGGGGCCCCAGGCCTGCATGCAGTGCTCCAGGTGGGGCCTCATGAGGACATAATAGAGGGGGACAATCCCATCCCTCTCCTTGCTGGCCACCCCACTCTTGAAGCAGCTCGGGATACTGTTGGCCTTCCAGGCTGCAAGTGCACACTGCTGGCTCATGTCAAGCCTCCTGACCACCAGAACGCCTGAGTCCTTCTCCACTGGGCTGCTCTCAGTGAGATCTTCTCCCAGTCTGTACACATACCTAGCATTGCCCTGACCCAAGTGCAACCCCTTGAACTTGGCTTTGTTCAACCTCATTAGGTTCCCATGGGCCCACTTTTCAAGCTTGTCCAGGTCTCTCTTATTTCAGTGTATATTCCTTGAGATCAAGGTACTGGACAACATGAGATAAGATTTGTCTTATCAATACCATGCAGATTAGGCCACTCTAACCTGAAATAAGCTTGCAGACTGCACTGGCATTAAAAGCACTATTTGCCTTGAGAAGTCAATAGCACTACTAGGGGCACAGCAAACTGATGAAGGCTATGCTCTTTTTTTTTTTTTTTTTTTCTTTACAGTTCTGAAAGAAATAAATCTCAAATCTCGATCATGCTGATTATATTTCTTTAGAATTGCCACAGAAACATTTATGAGGGTATACCTAGAGGTTTACCGCCTACTACCCACGATGCACCTTCCAGTGCTTCAAAAATGGATTATAACCATTACATAGGGATGGAGACTGCATATTCCTCTTAAGTGATCATCACTGAAATGAAGATACATTCTGGCTTGACAAGGTTGATTAATTAGTCAGCGCTACCAGCTTAATGCAGATAATAGCAACAGGCAAAAATACTTTCTCAATGTTTCCATTGTGCAACTTTACAGAGGGCAAAAAATGCCTAATTACATGTTACTCAGACTTCTAAGCTTTCTGGTATCTTTACCATCTGATTACATAAACAGGGGTTCTGAGGGTTGCATCTCATCTGTTAAACCACTAGGCAACAAGACTGTGTTTCTCTCCCAATATTTTGTTTCAGCTTAGAGCAAAGATCTGGATCCCTAGACCGCAACCTGTGGTATGACACTACTGGTATGTTCACTTGATGTTCTACCCCCTCACTTCACAATATTTCTTTAAATGGCACCTGAACCCACCAGAAGTCTAGAGGCTACTGAGTCAGGCAGTTTTGTACTTCCCATCTATTCCTAAGGCCAGATGAAATCCCTGTCTCAATTTATCTCCCAGCAGCACGTTAGCACAGAAAAGTATTCGCAGAGTGACAGTCCAGCATAAAAGTACATCACTTACTGAACAGAGTTACTTATACTGTGACACGAACTAAAAGCCAATTTTTTAAAAAGACCATTTTCTGTTTATCAGCTGAATGTTTAAGTACTGAAAAAAAAATTAAAAGTAACCACAGGAGTTTTCCTACAAGGCTTCTGCCTACTACATAATATGAAATTATTCCTTTCCATCACGATTCAGCTGGTGTTTTTGTAGTTCAAGGATCCTGACATAAGGTTTTCTTGAGCAACATATCCTTTTCCTGATGGGGTGGGTACCATGCAGTCACTTCTAAAAAATCCTCTCTTTCAGAAGGAGACGGAACAGCATTATGATTGTCTTTGGGATAAGTGAAGTGTGTGGGTGGCTGCACGGAAACAGTATTATATGGTGTGGGTAATTGCTTAGTCGTGCCTTTCAGTTAACTAAGCTTAGGCTTGTTTTTTTTTTTGTCTTGATTAGCCATGCAAGTCAGTTTGAATGTTTCACTTCTGGAAGAAATCTCACAAGAACCTCAGTCTTCATTTTACTGTATGAATAGAGAACTGCTACTGATAATGAACCTTGCCCAGGCAAAAGGGATTAAAACCATCCCTGAAAATCCCAGAACCGCCAGCTTTATCACTGACAAAAAGAAAAACATTTCCACAACTAGAAACATTAATAGGCGGTTACTGAAGGAAAAGTGTTGAAGATTTATGTATCGTCCTATCACTGAAGGAAGCCTGTTCTGCTCATCATGGGCTGAGACCAGTTAAAATATCTGTACAGTACTCCATCTCACTCCAACACTTATTTTTTTCTACTGGGTTTACATCCTAGAGGGAAGAAATTTGAACCCAGGTAAAAACATTAGCATTGAGCACACCAATCTTTACAATAAATCTGTTGTTGTAAACTCATCGGAGGCCAAAGTCTTCTGAATAAATAAATAAAATATTTTTGGCACAGTATATTTTAATACCCTAAAAAAATAAATAAATAAAATCAGGTTTCTAAGGTTTTATTGCTGGAAACAGGTTTTATTTATCTCTGTTTCCCTCAGCTGTCACGTGTGATAAGGAAAAGAAAGACTCAAAGCCTTTTCATCTTCTTCTGACAGCTGCTATTCCACAACAGGCCAGCTATCCTGCCATGGTTTGACATCTCTTCACCAAGCAAACTGCGTCCTCTGCAGGAAGGCACCTGACGTTGTGAAGACAAGAGTGAGGACTAGCAGCAACAGCATACAGCCACAACAATGCCTGAGGATGGGATTTTCAAGAAGACCCGAGTGATTTATGATCAAGATCAAACTGAAAGCTAATGAAGCTCAGGCTCCAAAATAAATATATTCTTTTAAACACAAAGTAAATCTGCATTTCACATATGCTTTAGCCACATCTCCAGTGGCAGCTTAGGAAAGGGAGGCTAGAAGAGATTCTTAGCTCTAGATCACCCTTACATGAGAGAAGAAACAAAAAAACCTAAGTAAACCACTTGGCCATCTATCTTGTGTTACTGAGACAACAAATGCAAGTGACGGAACATAACTTCAGACTGGACTTAGAATAGCTTGTATAATTTTCCTTGAAAACCTTGAAAATGTTTGCTATGCTGCCTTATGCTTTCCTCTAGAATGCCAAATGCACTGGAGAGCACAGCAAAAGGTCAGAAAGAGTTTGGGGCAAAAGTACTGAAGATTTAATCCTGTCCAGTTAGTTGAGTTTTGCAACACAAAATCCTTTAAAAACACAGCATGTCCCGGGCAGTTCAACAAGTCTGTATTTCTTGCCGCTGGCAGACAAACAACACAACTTAACCAAATCTCATTTACGTCTGTGAGGTAGCCAGCTTCAGTTGCTGTCAGTCAAGCATCCCCTAAGGAAATTAATCATAATCACAATTTTGCACAGTGACTCTGCAAAGACTGTCATTAAACAGCTTGATTATTCTTGTTAATAAGGTTTTTAAGCTTTTAAATATGACAGTTTATTCTCAAACTCTGGTATAGTGAAACACTTGCTAAAGATTGCTAACCAAAGTGTTAACTCACCCTTTTTGTTTCCTCTATTAGAACAGCTTCTTGATTCTAATCAATTAAAGTACACTTCATGTCATGATTGGAACCGCTGCAACTGTCATAAGGGTATTATATATTTTTGAATAGAGTGAAAAGCTCTAAGTCATCTTGACATGAGGAAAGAGGTTTTCTATTTAGATGTCAGAGCTACACAATCAATTTTGAGGACCCCCCCCTTTTCTTTTTTTT
>VXAV01009460.1:69473-97874 GCA_013399715.1 Alectura lathami | reverse complement strand
CAGTGCAATTCAGAGTAGTATTTCCTAATAGTGCTATAGCTGTCTGATGAACAAGTACCTATTCCAACTGTATCCTTCCAGAGAGTGTTAGATGAAAGCTCACTGCTAGCAATCAGCTTCAAGTAACACAGTCGTTCTGCCGTTTCTTTTTCAGAAACTGTTGTGAAGAACCAGCATGGAGCTCATGAGTGGAAAGACCTTCATAAAATCCAGCATGCAACATGAGGAAACACCACCAGTGCATATGATTCCTACCAATATCACATACAGAAAAACAAAAAGACAACTCAAGAAGCAAACCGAAGTGTAGGTAAAGTTCTACAGGGCCCACATAAGAAATACAGATTCTCCAGCACAGCGGTAAGGAATGAAGCTGCTGAAAGCAACCTGGAAAAGTCATCTTCATCCTCCTACAAATGCATAACAGGGAGTAAAACTCATGGCTGCATTATTCACAAAAACACAACCTATTCCAAACAAATGGGCCTGCTACAATGTCGGGTCCGGAAATCACTGAACTATGCTTCTGATATTGCTTTGAAAAATACTAAAATGTACAACTGGAATTTTTAAATGGACAAAGTCTGACAAAACACTACAGCTCTGGATTACCTAAATGTATTGTTTGTAAAGAATGCCATACAATCATAAGAGTGAAGGTTGAAGATTATGTCTATTACACCTACAGAAATATCAAGCAGGAATGAAGAGTAGTATATTTACAGGATAGACAAGATATTTTTTTTATAAGTATGTAACAGGAGTTATGACATCAAAAATACATTTTTATGATTTTAAGTATCCGCATAAATGAAGAACAGCATCCAAAATTTGAAGTAATAACTGAAAATCAAACATCTTTAAATCAAAATCATGTTAGAATTCTATACTGTCCAGGCTAAGATCCCAAGGCTAAGTCCAACTCTTGCATAAATGCTTTTTTTTTTTTTTTTTCCATTCATACTGTGTTTTCAAGCAAAATTTCTTAAAACATGTGAAACTCAAGTATTTTAGTTTACTTCTTCCATTTGCAACCTCCCTGAAGGTCTTCCTAATAACGACCAGTTTTCTGTGGCTTTGCACATTGGACAGATTACTGATGTCCATGTTTTCCTCTGTAGAAAAGTATAGCAGAGCAGTAAGGTCCAGGAACAACTTTGTGTTTCTTTTAGCACTGTGGTGGAAACTGAGCTCCAAAGAATACACAAAATCTATGGTTCCTGAACTCAGAGGTGCAAGTTAAAATACAGTACTAAGGTCCTATTTGAATTAGTTATTTTCTCAAGTCAATTCTTTATAACTTCACTTGAGAGAAGTTAAACCTATAGTTTCCCTTCAGTCACCTCAGTGACCAGTAAAAGACCTTTTAGGCTTACTGATTCTATGAGATGCAGTGGCTACCTGCATAGAGAGACATATACGACGAAAATAATGCATAACAATTCCCCAATTCTATCTCAAGAACACTTCGCTTTCATAAGATAGTTTTTTCATTAAAGCAAGTTGCTCATCATTAACTCTCACTTTCCAAAACCCTGGATCTGACCACAAAAGTCAATGATACATTTTAATCCCAGTTATTTTTATACCCTGCTATTTTATTCCGTGCTTTACCATGGCTTGATCTTTTCAATTAACGGAAGAAAACCTATTGAACTAAACCAGATAGACTGAGTTTGCAGCCCTGCCACCATCACAGATACTTCTGATTTAACTTTCACAGGGAAGCCCCTTACAAACATGTGGTCTAGTAATGTAACTGTAATAATAATAATAAAAATATATTGTATTTTTTATTTAAATGTTATACAAATAGAAATCATTGCCTTACTGACAGCAGAATGCCAAAAATTTGTTCTGTGATGCTCAAATTAGATTAAAAAGATGCACGTTAAGTAAGGAAAATATATATATGCTTAACATTCTCAGAACAGCACACATTCTGGTGATTCAATTCGTTTTTTGAGCTATTACCCAAGAGAAATCCTGTAGGCACTTTTTTACAATTCCTGAATAGACTATAAGTTATTAGAATAGAATTTTTAGAGAGTTTAGAAGGAAAAATATTATTGGATTTCTTTCTCTACACCCCAACATATTCTGGACAGAGACTGTAAGTTTAAAATGTGTAATTCTACAGTATGCTGGTACAGCACAGAAGGAATATTCTTACTGTATGCATGAAAACTGTTTCCCAGATTCCTGTTGAATCTTGAAGGTTTACTTGCACTTTAGGATTTATAAAGCAGTAATAAGATTGCTGCAAGGTCTTCCACCTCAAAGAGGAACAGTGTATGTTTATGTGGGTATATTCACAAACCATAATTTTGGTGGTGGTAGTGTTTATTTCTGTCCAGTCTCAATCATCTTGCTGACTATGGAGACCAGATCACCGTCACACATAACAATGTCACCAGAAGTACTGCAAGGGTGCAATTATTGCTAGGTGTTACTCATTTATAATCTGCTCTGAAATCTCTAGAAAAAATAGCACATCCAGTCACAGAAGAGAAACAAACTGTAAGCAGACAAACTGATTAGTCAATGTCAGTTGATCAGCAATCATGCTGAAGGGCTCAAAACAGGTTGGGGTAGACAGATGGATTAGTCCGTGTTCAAACTGAGTGTTTTTACTGAATTCAGGAAATGTTTGTGTATGTATCAGACACAAACAGGGGTCCTAAAGATATGACAGGAAATACAACCCAACAGGTACCTCACTTCCCAAATTGAGATGCAAATCATACGCCAAGGCTGGAACAGAAATACTATTTGAAATGATGCATATATTGCATATGTTTCATATAAAATGAAATATGAAATGCATTTTAAATTTTCATGGTTGTTACCATTATATCAGAATGAAATTAATCTCCATTTTAGAGAAAGATTGCCACTTCTAGGAATTTTAAAAGGGAAAATGTTTCAGGGGAGAATATTTTTTACAATGCGAAGTATCCATTGCTCTTGGCTGGCCAAAAGGGTTTGAATTAAATCTCTGACAGTACTTAAAGGATTTTAATTTATCTGTTGAACAATCTGCTACAAAGGACATCAGAAAATGACTGGCTTTCCCTATTTTTAAATAGAACAGACTTCATCTATTTCTGACATCTAGTCCATGTGTTTTTTTAACAACAGTGAAATTGGTGTTGATACATGTTAAGATTAATTTTTGAGACAGGTAATTCAGGGATGACATGGATGGTTAACACAGATCGATTATGACAAGGCAGATTTTAGGTGAATGCAGATCAAAATAATAAAATATATTGTGTGCAGTACTCACAATGGAAAGCTATATCTGAGAAGTCTAACAGAAGAAATCAGTCAGATGTAAGGTTTGGTGATGTGAGACATACCGAATGGGTAAACCGGGGTAGGGGTAGGAAACGTTGAAAAACAATGAATAATACCCCCAACTAAAAAATTGTACAATTTTGTTGAGAAAACCACTTGATTAATTTGTACAGGATAATCACATGAAGACAGCAGATACGCATAGCTGCTCTAATTGAAATGGAATAGGTTGCATACTTGTCCCAGCTGACTTCCTGTGAGAAAACTACATTTAGATTAAGGAAAAATCTTTGAAGATATTTTAAAGCATTTGAAACTAGATACATACAAACTGAATAAACCTCTATAGAAGTTTTTGTTATGTACTGTAACATTGTATTTGTGCAAAAATTTAAAGTGAAGTTTCATCTTACATCTGTTTTTCTTCATTACAACTTATTTTCAATTTCCATTTTTTGCAGACCAAAGTTCACACTGAGAGTTTATGTAGGTAAGCATGAAGTGCCCAGCTTCTTTAATAACTCCAAATCTCTTAGCATGCATGCAAAAACAGAAAACAAAGTGCTATTATATTGTTCAGCTATACAGCTGTTCACTTTGTACTCCTACATTGACTTTTCCATTTCTAGAAGGGTACTACAAGCCATTGCAAGGGTTTATGCAGGATGGAGGTTTATTTACTCTTTCTTTCTTGGGGCAGCATTTTTCATCTTTCTGCCTTTTAGTTTTTTCAGTATTGTTTAATAAGACAAATGCCACTCAGAATATAAACACATATTTGTTTTTAGTATGCCAAAACCAGAAGTTCCCATTTCGACTATACCGACACTAGTGAGTCTTATGCTCATGACATAACCCAGAAAAATTTCACTAATTTCTCCCATTGAATAAAATAACAGAAGTAACAACAAAAAAAGCTACTTAAAGTAGAGCTTTAAGAGAAGTCCAGGTGTCAATTAAACACGAGCAAAGCGTGACACTTTCACGCAGAACAAATATGCCAAAGACGTCTGCTTGATTTCACTGTAAGTAACGGTTGCTTTTGCTAACACAATACACTCAACTGTTATTTTCCAACAATGAAGCCATTGGCTTCATGATCACACTGAATTCTTCCACTATGGACCACAGTATGACAGAAAAAGGGTGTCAAACAGAGACTTAAGCCATTAGAGATCATTGGGGAAGTTATACATAGTTTCTGCTCCCACATGGCAATGCATCAGCAGTTCCTAATTTATTATTATTTTTAATCAGACAAAAACTTTTCTATCACTGATTTTTAATGAGAAAAAAGAAATGTACAGATACCAGTTACCTTAAATTTTTTGAAAACTGAAATTACTTTTGAAAAAGTGCTGTGATTGAAAAAAACATGGTAAGCAGTTCTTAAGTTTTAGTATTTTCCAGTTTTGGTCTGCTTGACTTTTATACCTTCATAGTGTTCTGCTGAAAACAAAAAAAATACCATCTACGCAGCACCTCCTGTAAGATGTGAGGTATTTCAGGATATTCTTAGTGAATTATAGTAATTTTTACGCTAATGTGAACATACAAACTACCTTCTTAATTATTTGTCATCATACATATGTACCTATTTATGTAGGTATGAGTTGATGTTCAGTACTTGAAATCATTGTCCTATAAAAGTAGTTGAATTTAACAGTTCCAGCCAGGCACTGAAAATCAGAGAAACCGTGAACTTTTGCATTCTGTAAAAACTGCTGAACATTACTGAGACATCCAGAAACCTGCAGCTATTGAAGTGATACTTGAGATGAGTCTGCTTCCAGGACAGATAGCAGGTGGGTGAGATTTGGAAGATTACAGTAATTGCCAAGGTCAGTACTCATACAACAGTATGAAGAGATTATCAAGTGGCAAAGTGTCTCTGCTTGCAAAAGCAGCCAATCAGAATGGCCACCGTACAAATCTGCAGCTGGGTACAAATCTGGGAAAGTAATGGAGCTAGAGCAGTCAGTGCTACTACTGGCATAGTCCAGAGAATGCAACAGCTACCTAGATGCATGGGCATACTTGGCAAGTAATAAAATCAATGACATGCTGAAGTAATGTCAAACCTCTGCAGCCTGCCATAACAAAATACCTCTCCTCATCCTTGTTTTTTTTTTAAACAGCTTCAGCTCATTCATCCTCAATTTTGAATATATGTATGCACTTGTTTTTAATTCTCCACACGAATCCAAACACTGTTTCTGAAAATTTACCCTCTATGGTCCGCCAGATCTTAGGTATAGCTAATTACTACATGTGATAACACAGAAAATTTATCTGCAGCAGGCAGGGCAAATATTCTTTATATGAAGAATAGCACTACAAAGAGGAATTGTGACAGATTCTTGTCTTTGTTGGCACAAACTTGGTGAAGAGGATTGCAGATTGGCCCTTTGCTTTTGAGGGCTTGATGAGCCCAGCAGAGGGATCAAGATGGAGCAGCTTCCAGATGACTGTTGTAACGCTTCATGTAGGTTAGACATGCAAAGGATTGACTGGCTGACAAACGTGGTGGTGATAAGACAGGTAAATATATGTGACTTATGCACACTTCTCCTAGGAAAAGGCCTCCTCATTCTCCTTCCAACTCTGCATGTCTCTAGTATATGCTTCAGTGGAGACATAAAGTCATTTTCTAGTGGAGTGTAGGTGGCGAGGTGCTGGTGGTTGGGGGCTATAGGGGCTGCCCGGTGCTAGAGAGACTGTTCCAGGCAGCTCTAAACCAGACCCACTGCATGACATCCTGTCAGCCAAGCTGGCAGCACCTCTATGAAAAAGCATATAAGAGAGGGCAAAGAATGCCAGAGAGAGAGGAGGAGAGAACAGTAAGGATAGTGGATGAGAGCTCTAGGCACTAGAGAACGTGTCCCCTGCAGCCCATGATGGACCTGTGCTTGAGTAGATGGGTATTCCTGAAAGAACCATTGCTCATAGGGAGGTCATGATGGAGCAAAAGTGTGATAAGGAACCACAGGGAGATTGTTATGCACTGGCCACAAATCCACCCCTATTCATCCTGCCACCCATGAGGTGGAATGCAGGCAGGAATAAAAGGAGTGATGTTGAGTATGGAAAAGAGCTGAGGAAAGGTGTTGTTTTAATGCTTGTTTTTTGTGTCCCTCTATCTGAATCAATCAATCAATATTTATTTTATTTGCCAATATACTAAATTAGCTTCCTCCAAGTTGAGCCTGTTTTGCCCATGACAGTAATTGGTAAGGAATCTTCCTTTCTTTACCTGACCCATGAGCTTTCTTGCCCCTTCCCATTTTCTCTCCTGTCCTCCTGAGGGCGGAATGTAAGCAAGTGCCCAGGTGGGAGTTCAGCTCATAGCCAAGGCTGCCAAGGCTAACCCACCCCAAGAGAAGACTTTTTGCTACTCTCATATGCCCTGGGTAGATCACAAAGGCCACAGCAAAACACAGTAAAACACAAGCTCAAGAAGAGCTGCAGCTAGGGAAGATCACAGAGGTCTGTTTTATGCTAGAAGTACGTATGGAAAAAAATCAACAGAAGAACTACTTGAGATCCTCTAGTTTTGTACCTTGTACATTATGTTCTCCCAATTATTGTAACCATCCTTGTGTTTTTCTGAAGGCCACAACATACGGAAAGCTGATTATCTGTATATGCATTCCTCTCCCAACTTAAATTAAATGTAACCCTTCTCCTTGTCTTTTGTTTCCACATCTTTCTGACTCAAGCTCCCCCTCGTTAGCACATGACAAGGTTTGGCCAAGGTATCAAGCAACAGGTCAGCTTGAACATGTCAGGAAACCAAACAGAAATCATTTTCTGGAACAGAAATCACTTTGTACTTCCCAGCCTAAACCCTCTTGGGCTCTGGGGAGCTTACAGTTTAACACTAAAAAAAATAAAGCTCCACTGGTTTATTTTTAAATGATGTTATTCTTTTAAGGGATAAACAGGGAGTTTCATGGCTGTCCCACACTCAGAAAGACAGAACTGCTGGGAAAAGGCAGCAGCTGCTGCTCCAGCACTGCATTAATCCGGGCACAGCTGAGCAAGAGAACTGCATTTACTTTGCTGTTCTATTTTTCCTCTGTTGACACCATCACAACTGTGTTCCTGGAAGCCCTAAGGGACTACTAGAAGCTGCTTCAGCTGCTCAAAGGAATAAATACAGAAGTCTCTTTTATTATTATTATTTTTAAGGCCATTCGTTTGTGTTAAAAGAGCTAGGCACAAAGGGACCAGCATGTATTGGCAGCCACTGTTAACTCCCACCTATCTCCCATCACTCAGTGCATACAGTCTGAAAAACAGGCATAAAGACAATCTTAGAAGTGGCAAGGACAAGATCAGATGTCATTATATCAGAAAATCTGTCACAGAATGAAATAGATGCTAGAGCCCTAAAAGAAAGGCCCAGAAAGCCTCAGCTGGCCTTTCTCTTTTTTGAATCCTAATCTTGTCTTCTGCTAGCAATGTGCAGCTTCAGTGTACGTTCAAACACGAGATCCAAGATCTGTACCAGCCTGCCCTGTGATGCCATAATCATAAGAACTATAAACAGAAAAAGAAATATACTCTGCAATATAGACTGATATAAAAATAGTTTTCTAGTGCTTAAAGTAATAATAGTATACTAATAATTTTGAAAAAAAAATTCTATAATACAGATCTCCATTCTACAATATTCTGTCTTACTGCTGTCAGTTTATTTACTCTGATATACTGCTATTTCTATAAACAGTTAAATTTCCATTGATGACTGCTATAACTTCTCTTCAGTTTTAAAGAATTTGCATGGCTGGCATTAACAATGTGGAATAATTTGTCTGTTCGCTTGATAGATATTACCAGTAATCTAATTAAAAACAGAACTCTTAAATTATTATTTGTCAGTATTACAGTGCTATTTTAAAATGTTATGTTTAATTTTAAAGGTTTTGTCTTCTTGAACTTTAAAGTGTCAAGATATTTTTTTTTTTTTGAGTCTCTCTGACATATTTTGAAAGTGACTTAAGACATTAGCATTACATTAAGATGCAATCTGATTTTTAACAGACCAGGAGAGAAAATATTTCTTCTGCGGCATTCATTACTTTTATTTTTCTTCTTTTAGATAACTATATAGCAGCCTTACAAATCATTATAACCTGCAGCAAGAAAGCTACAGTCATTTTATGGGTTACTATACACTACCACAGCAATAAGATCCATTTCTAATAAAGCTATCTTTTGATAATTGTGATCTTCTTGATCACAAACATCTCACATTTCTTTCCAATTAATGGCTCAAAAGATTTTCCTGTATGTAAAACATGATAGCAGTTGGGTATCATTTGAGGGGAAAACTTCTGAGGATTACCACATTGCAGGAAGTAAACAGGTTAATGCAAAGAAGGCGATACAATTTTCCCTCCCCTTATTTAGGATATATGATTGGAGCCTTTCTTGGTAACAGCTAGGAAAGAAAACTTCTAGCTGAGCCTTGCTTAATACAAGGTGTAAATAATTCAACTCAATCTGCTCTTTGCACATTGCTGCTGAAGAAGTTGAACAGGTTTTGCTGCAAAGTAAAGATTCAACAAAAGATGCTTTTTGGGAAACTGGCTTCAAAACTTTTATGCCATAAACTTTATAAAGATGGCATTTTCCAGCAAAGCTTGATCTAACTACAGGCAGAATTGAGAGCCAATTTGCAATACAGCACAAGTTCACAAGAACCAACACATAGCAAAGAACGCTATACTTGCTTCACAAGCAGTACATTTCCTTAGAGAATATAAAATAACAGGACACAAGCTTACTTCTTCCTCTGCATGAATCCACTTTCCTCATTGCAGGTCCTTGCCTACCATCTTGACTTTGTTTAAAAACCTCTTGAGAATGATCTCTTGCTTCTTCTAATTGGAAACTCTGGCAAACATTTAGATTTAGACTGGTGACTCAGGCACCACCCTGTTCTTACCTCTTCCTGCTGACAACATTTATAACACCTGTGGCAGTGGGCCACAGGTGGGCTCTAAGTTGTATGGACATTTGTGACAGAGAGAGGGGCTGAAGTCACAGATCCCTACTTGTGGACTGAATCATCTTTTCTCAGTAACTGCTAAAAAGTGTCTGTAAATGACATGGAGATTCATTCTCATATCATGCACAGAAAATAAATAAATGTGGGGAAAAAAAAAAAGGAAATAAATCATTCCTACTTTGCAGTCAATAAGGGATTACAATGTCTCCAAAGTCTATTTGGTTTTATCTACTTCCTTTCTTTTCTTTTGTCTGCTTTGTCCCTGTCCTTAACCTATGCCCTAGAGAAAGAGTAAGCAGCTGCTAAGGGTGCCAATACCATTTGGCAGTTCATGTCCCCTTACTCTTTACCCAGGCTGAAGTAACCACATTTGGTATGCATTCCACTCTGCAGCATCCTGGAAACCTGCAGTCTGAGCCCGTTTTTCAATTTAGCAGCAATGCACTCTGAACAGCAATATGTTACTGAGCCAGCTGGTCTTTCTTAGCCTTTTACCCTCTTTTAATCTTTCAGTGTTCTGCGGTCACCTCATCTACTCTTGGCTGCTGTAACCTTAGATCATGTATCATATTTGTTGTATTCTTTCATATTACCTTAACCTTCTTGTTGAAAAGGGCAAAGTCGCTGTGATCAGTGTTAGAAAACAAAGAATCTAATGTTCCATTTAATTCATAGTTTGGAAAGAAATCTGCAGGTGAACTACCTTTGCCATGTATTTAAAAACAAAAGCAAAAATGAACAAATCCAGCCAGTATAAATGTACAGCTCCCTACAGCAGAATTTCATTCATGAGTGTATATGCGTATATATATCTATAAATACGAGTAAATATATCAACACATACAAGCACTTGCACTGATGTGCAAAATTCCCATGCACTTGTTTAGACACACAAACAAATGCTATTTGTATATGATGTCATAGGGGGGGAAAGGAAAAAAAAAACACTAACATTAACTTTACATAACTTCTTTATCTAGAGGATGCATATTTTACACAATTATTTATTCAAAACAAATGTAATAGTCAGAACTGAGCAGTAAAAATAGAGATACAAAGAATCTATTTAGAAGTTTAAACAAACTGGTTCTAAAGTACAGAAATAAAAATTGTTAACTTTGCAGTTAATTAACAGAATTCAAGAAAAATATAGAAAAGTATTTAGATTAGATATGCCTAGAAATTCTGAAATGTTTCAGATTAAGGATATAGAACACATTCAAGCTTCATTCTGTAAGTGTTGCAATAGATCTTTGCTGTTCCTTTGTTCCAACAAAAATGTAGAATCACACAGATTTTTCTACACACCTGAAGAATTTTACCAATATATGATGTAAAATTAGCAGCAGTCATATACGTGGCTTTACTTGGTAGGATAATTCCAATGCCATTCTCCTAACACTCTTGTGTTTTCAGTGATACACCCAAAGGAAAGAATATCCAAAGAAACAAGTATTGTACTTAGCTAAGCACATTAAATCCACTGCAAGGTATTGTTAGACTGCAGCAAAGATGGCATAAAATTTGATTTCATGTTTCTTTGTGATTTGCTGCAGAATATATACATTTTGAATAAACACAAACATTTGCTTTTCTATTTAATGTTTTTAGAGAGCAATGTGAATCAGGAATAGTTGGCAAATAGAATTTGTATTTTATAAATTCAGTACATGCTCCTTTTTCTTATAAGGATTTAAACTACCGAGAGTTATATGCAATTTTCACATTTAAGTTTGATGTTACTTCTGAGGATTCAAGAAGCACAACTAGCATGTCTGTAATAACGTCAGTGTGTCTCTTCAGCATCTGCTTGACTGGTAACAGAAGCAAACAGAACTTCCCCCCATTAACCAAGAGACACTCTAAGATCTAGCATTGACAATTTATACACTGAACTTAGACAAAGTTCTCAGCCTTTCAATATTAGAGCACAAATGTGATTATGAACATGTGTAACATAAAACAGTACAAAGCCTAAAAAGCTTAAGTATAAAATAGTAATATACTCCTGGGAATCTCAGAGATAAACCTATTNTATTTTGGATGTGCTAAATTAAACTAGGCAGAAGAAAACTGAAAATTTTTTTTGTTTTTTTTTTTTTTTTTTTTTTTTTTTGTCATAATAATGTCTCTGTCTTATTTTAAACTGACATCTGGTATCACATCAGATTTCTCCCCCACTGAAGGTCAGGAAAATGCAGATATCTCAACACCTACTGACTACATTGAGCATTATTGCAAAGATTTTTGTATGGGTGGGATGGCTTCTTTTCTACACAAGTGTCTCACATATACAAAATAATAGCTATGAAAAGGACAATCTTAAAAATGTACAAAACTGGCATCCAGAGTTAAAATTATTCTTCTGGTTAATGAAGGAAAAAAAAAAAAAAAAACAGTTATGGCATACTAACCTCTAAATTCAGTTAAGTCAGAAAGCCATGATGGCTTCATTCTGCCATAGTACATGGTACATATTAGCCTATGCCTGTAATCTCACACACTCTGGTTAGTGGAATATGATCTGTCCACCTGCAACTCTGGTTGGTTGGAATATTTCCTGACAGTAGTTAGAAAACAAACATCTCTAAGAGAACTCTCCTTGTCCTTTTGCTGCTGTTTACTCCTCAGCTGTGGACTATCAGAAAACCCAGCCCCACTGAAGCAGCAGAAACAGGAAGAACCACGATAATGGGAGTAGGCAACCAAGCCTAACGTGGCACATTAACTGATGAATCAGACCATGTACTGCAGTCACTCGAGACTTCTTCTCATAATTCTGTTTGCTCCCCTACTAGGAAAGTGAACGCCGTAACCTCCATTTCAGGGCAAAATATGCAGCTTGTTCAAAGAAAACAAATAACAGATATAATGTCTCTTCTTCTTTTAAAAATACATTTGTCTTCCCAACATCATTGACTAAATATGTAATTAAAAAAGTATTAAAATCCCTCTACCAATACAAAAGAAAAAAACCTTTTAACTCGCACAGCTTCTTCTCCCTCATAAAGCTGTCTTTAGGTTCTAATAGACTCAATGGGCCAAAGAAGTTCTCACCTGATCACTGGAGCACAACAAAACTACAGCAGGGAAGAATTTGGACCAAGCATTTTTGTCTAAATTACACCAGCAGGAAGATACTCAATCACTGTAACTTAGCCCATGTTTTGCTCTTAAGCTGAAATACCAAAAAAAATTCTGTGCTACCAGTTTGAATACGTACAAGACTGTAGCAACTATGAAAATGGTATCACCTTTCATATGCAAGCAATTTTGGATGCTACTGGAGTGCAAGCGACTGAAGAATGTGTGTCTGTGATTCATGCTGGGTGAAGTCTAAAGTGATTCAAGTCACCAAAAATGTATCTGAAGTAAACACAGCTTCATTTACTGAGTTATTTTCAGTTGCAGTTTTCCCATTCTCTATTCCTGCTGCTTGATATTTAGCTGTAAATGGAAGCGCACATCCAGATGGACTGAACAGTCTTGGATGTTGTTTTTCTAAAATTCACGTTACTCCTTGTTCAGTCACAAGTGGCATATAAAAACCACCTCACACCTCCTATGTTAATATTACTGGCTACTCATAGTATTGCAGCAACCAGATGCTTCTGTCAGGGAGGTACGCTTTTGTTACAGATGTAATCAAAGGCAGAGACAATATTCTCCTGAGGAGCTGAAGAAGCACATGAAAGCAGGATGACAGAAACGAGCACCCTGAGGTTCGCTCAGAGCCAGGGACTGATCTCTCTGCCATCTGCTGCCTGCAGGAGCTGCCCCACAGCCCCCGCCCGCACACTGCCGCAGAAGCCCCTCACTGCACTGCGGTGCAGAACAGTCCCATATCCTGCTGCCAGCAGAAGCAGCCATGAAGAGAAGGCTTTTGCCCCTGCTCTGCAGTTCACCACATCAGTTCTCTAGACTAGTAGTTTTTGGACTCCAGACTACCATTTTGTTAACCTGACAAATAATCCGATCGGTCATGGTTTTGAAGGTATCTAAGTTCCCTGTGAGGCTGCCAGGAGTTCAGGAGCCATCAAACACACACTGATAAGTACTCAAGTGTTCTCTTACAAGCCCATAGGTCTGGATGTGCTGGCTCTACATCCTGTTTCACAATTATCTTACCTATAAAATGGCTGCATCACATACTGAACTAACATGGTAGTTTGGCTTGCATTAATTATCACAAAGCATCAGAAAAAAAAAAATAAAGCTTAACACAACATAGTTAAATCTTGACTACTGTCATTCTTTATTTTACACATAGGTAGAAGCAAGCATGCTTTGGCATCTAAAACACTAGGGGCACGTGACTGAGGACTGTTAGAGCTATTCTTCAGAAACTAGTAACACATCAGAGACTGGAACTGGCAAAATATCTGCAGAGGACATGACTGTGCCCCTGGCTGTAGGAGAGGTAAGCAGTTGCCAGTTAATGCCACTGAAGACCACATGCATGAGCGTTGCTAACATATGCTTGTAGAATCAGCATCTAATTTCTTACACAAAGGCATCACAGTATCATTGTTCTAGGATCTTAGTCTTCTACACTGCAAGGAATATAATTATTTTGGGCAGGACTTCCCCTTGGGGTGTATGTTCTTAATTTATTGCTGCAGGGTTGAGTAATGTACCCATCACCAAGCCATTCATGTTTTATTAAAATTAATTTCAAGGATTGTTGTTTTTAGAAAGTGTGTATAGGACTATTTAAATATTTTTGCAAAATAATACAATAAGAAATAACACAAGTATTTCCTTTTGCATTCCTTTTATCCTAAGATAGATTATTTCTAGCCTCAAAAGATGCTAAGAAGAACAGAAACAGGATACTCTTGCTACTTTGCCCCAGTTCCTCTGAATTCTCCATTCTGTCTATCTTGCACCACTTTTCCTGGAAGGAGTTCCCCACTAACGCAGATCTTAGAGTCTGTTTGCAGATCTGGGTTAATAATAATAAATAAAATTTGTTTGTGAGACATGGCTGTCCCAACAAAGTGTAGATTTTTTTTTTTAATGTCATCCCTGATCTTCATGCTAATATTTCTTTTACAGTGCCTTTCTTCAGATCTTTCCTAAGAGTGTGGGAACAGCAGAAAATAATTGCTCTGCCTGGTAGATAATTTATTGCCTGAGAGACCGCTTTAAGGTGAAGAAACACCACCTGCTATAAAGTTGCCTCATTTGGAAAGTGATAATAGAAGACTCAAACGGGAAATGGCAAGAAAGAAATGCAGATGGTTCCTCTGAATATTTCAGCCACTCTAAAAGGAGGTCAATCAGAAATTTCCATCTTAGCAAGGAGAGAGAGAAAGAAAGGAGGGGACAGATAATGTGTGCATACGCACATGCTCTGGGTGTGGGAATTCTCAGGGAAATATTCAGAAATATGATTGTGATTGTGACTAACATAACAATTTGTATGTCAGAGAGCAAAACAGGAAAAAAGTAATGAAACTGCAGTCCTATCACAAGAGCTAGAAGAGATCAGATGCCTTCTGTTACGCAGGTAGCGCTGTTTCAGATTTAGATCACAGACCAGAGTTCATACACCATCATGTAGGAGTACACAGAACTGCTGGGGTCACACCCACACCAGGTGTGGTATCAGGCTGGCCCACATAAAGGTATCTTTCATTTGTCAATGCAGCATTTTCTAAACGCAAAATTCAATGTGGACCACAGACTTTGCTATACGGAGAGCAGAACAGTTAATTTTGTTATTGTGTCACAATACTGAGAAGAAGGAATAAAATTAAAGTACAAAATGACCTATCAAATTTGCTTGACAGGTACTAATTCACTTTGATCTATCCCTCACTATAATTTCATTGGCAGGGAAACCATACATATTTATAAAAGTGGGAGCAGGCTGCTGTTGTTCTGTTTGTAATTTAGAGCAACAAAGAATTCATTTAGATTACCATAGTTGAAGTCCCAAGGTGACTCTGCTGTGGTTACAGGCCCCCTGCTATGCAGGATACCTAACACAATAAAGAACAAAGCAAAACAATGCTTCACTGAGACCAGGGCTCCTGGGTAATCAATTCAGGTATTTACAGCTGAAACAATAGCACTGTGCAAATCAGCATCATCACTACAATTTGCTGATAGAAACCCCAGGGAACTCAGGAATTATCTGACTGCAAAGCAGCTGATTAATCTGAGTTACTTATGTTTTGTTAAAGCATTATTGTTTCCCATCATAATTAACAGTTAATGATTGTTTAAGAAAAGGGCAGAGGAAGTGCAACCAAATGCGCAAGATACACGTCTGTTCCACCCCTGGGGCCTTCCACACCGGTCAGCAAACTTACCTGTCACATAAAGCAATGAAGCAAGTTCAAGTACGGTGAAACATCTTACAGACTTCTGAATAAATGCAAGCATGGGCTCAGGGAGAGCTGATTTAATCAATTGTTAAAATCTATTTAATGTTTTTCCTATTTTTGCCCACTTAGATAAGGGTTGCTGTCTCCCTGTTTTGCTTTTCCTTTTTGAAAATTTCAGCATGGATCCATTCTATTGCAACAAGCAGAACTCTAACATAAGGAAAAAATGTCTGGAAATGTCTTTGCCAACTGAGGAGTTCCTTCTTCCAGAGATAATGCCAGTCTCAATTTATAGGGATTCAGGATCTGAGCAATGTGCAGGCACTGAAGGACTGAAGAATACTGGGTGGCATACAGTGAGTCTCTTCACATCCAAATAGTCAGACTCCCTAGTGAGAAGCTGAATTTTTTTTCCTGGAAATGGGAAAACCGTACGCTAACACTCTTATTGCTTTATTAATGGGATGCCCATGTGCACACGCCCAACAAATTTGGCACCAGAGAGTAACACAGAAGTGATCTTTATGCAGGCACAACCTGTGGCAGCAAAGTTCCTTTGTGAGTGAAATCGTCTCACTGCGCAAAGAACATTCTTAATGGGATCCTAACATACCATGGACTGACAGTGAACTGCAGTGTGACTGTAAGGTCCCATGAGAACACATTTGAAAGCATTTTTGAGCAACAAGAAAGAATACAATGATAATAGAAGGTTAGAAATTTTTTTGAAGGCTCTCAATAAATTAGCAAGAAACCAATGACTGAAGAAAGTAAGGCACCCAACTTCTAAAATACATGTGACAGTGGTAATATTTTTGTGGGATAACACTATGTTTTGACCACAGACTTTGAGTAAGGCTTGGAATTAAGCTAACTAAGCTTCTGATTTCTAAGAATACATGAAGTATAAAAACATCCACTCTCCAGTTTGTAGAAAGGGTAAAAATTACAATGCTGTGGGACACATTATTAAAAAGAGATATAGAAAGTAGCTTCATTTCCACGTCCATTCAGACCTCTACTGTCTAAAAAATTAAACGTGTACACATTGAGCTCAAACACCTAAAAACTTACAGTGCTTCGGAAGTCCTTTTTATTTTGGAGCACCACAACTAAACAACTGCAACTAAACAAACTGAAAAAGATCTAATTTGTTTGTTCCTTCTATATATTGGATAACCTCACATAAAGGTTTGTTCAGGTCACAGCAAAGCTGTTGTATTCATTTATGCTTTGAATAGTTTCTCTGACATGTCCCCATGTGACAGATTACCCATCCAGAGCAACTACCCTTCTCCCAAAGAGATATCAATAATTCAATTATATCCATCCTGATTCAGCCTCCATCTTCTGTTCCCCACTTTTCCTCGTTCCGCACAGTAGTTTCCCATAGACTTGAAGAGAGATGAAAGCTCCTGGTATTCACTGCTAAACCATAAATCTAAAGCTTTTGGTTGCATATTTAATACAAAATTGTTATAGAACTGAGCTTTCTGAGTCCTTATTCAGCACTTACAAATATCAACTATGAAATATTTAGAGAAACACCACAGTAACTTGGAAGTAGTAAAGAACAGAACACAGTTCAGTTCCCATAGAACATATGGTAACCTTAATTTTGTTAGTAAACTAATTTTTCAAATGAACGCTTAGTCTCTGTGATGAACTTCAAATGAAAGCAGGGCAGAAGAGAAAAAAAAAAAAAAAGACAGAATGAAGCATCAAAAAGTGAATAGAATCCAGATTGTGCACAGTCTCCTAGAAGGAACTGGAGAGAAGTAGAACATTTATGCAGATCTCACAAATGAAATGTGAACAATTATTTGTCAAAAGCTTTTCCCTGAAGTTGGTAAGATTTAGCCCCAAATTTAGATTTTAGCTTCTGTAGAGGTTCTAAATGATGGAATTATTTCACGTGGAAATAACTTTTATGCACTCAGGGTAAGCAGAGCTACAAGGCAGTAAATAAAACATAACTGGGGTTCAATTCTGGAGTCAAAGCATTCTGTTTCNTTTCTTACATCAAATACAAAGAAATGAGTAAAATATACAGAGAAACAAAGTCTAGGATGATGATAAATAAAAAGATGTCAACCCAGCCCAGAGAAAAAGGAGTAAATAAGAGGCAGAAAAGATGAACAAGTTTAAAACGGAAGCGTGTCTATTGTTTGGAAAATGGGACTGAGAATCACCAACCATAAAACACATTCTTCTGCAGCTGAATGATACTGGGAGATGTTTAAATCACACACTGTTTTAGTTCCCCCCACCAAAATACGTCTACCTCAGATAGATGTGGTCTGTAAAACACAAATGGTTATAAACTAAGTACTAAGCAGGAAAGAAAAAAAAAATCAGTTTGTTTTTAAATTACTGGAGTTTTAAAACATACAAAAGTAAATTATTAAACATGGTCAAAGAGCGTATAACTAAGAAATAATTATGTAAAATGAAGCACATTCACATTTTGGATAAACAATGAAAAAATCCCTAGACATGAAACCTACAAAGACACAGAATATAATTAATCTTCAGTGAGACATTCTGCAATTCCTGCTCTCAAAAGACATTTAAAGTAGACAAAACCTCACAGGCTTTCTTGCAGAACAATGTCACGGTGGAAAGATAACCTCGTTAACCTAAACTGTTTTGTTTTCCTCATTTTCTGAGCAAGATGTAATTAAGCCTAGTATATGTGGCGTTACGGAAAGGTCAAGTTTGAGATATAAAAATGGACACATATTAAGTGGCATAATTCTGTCATTGGCACCAGTCTGACTCTAATTATGGTCAGGAGAATCAATCTACTTCAGTTCTACTTTTGGCGGTGCCTTGTCAAGCATTACCCACGCTACTTTGGAGTGCCCAAGAGCTATGAGAATATCAGCTTTCTATTTGATTCCCTCCATTTTCAATATCTCTTTATTTTGGTATTTGGCTAAAGTATGCTTTGTGAATTATTTATTTGATTTTCCTGCAAGGCGAAAACACTTCAATAGTCATGAAACACCCTTGATTGTCAAAATATACACGTAGGTCACAAAGTAAGCAAAGCTGCAGCCACAGCAATGTTTTTTCAGAAGTTCACATGAAATTATCTCCTTACCTAGAAGGCATCAATAAAAGACATTCAGAAAAATAGAATAAGAAAAAAAAATCATTCTGGAGATGGGAGTTGAGAAATTTTTAATAACTCACCCAGCAGAGAAAATTCATGTCATTGCCATTTAAAATCATGAGAGTAATAAAGCTATACTCATAAAATCAGCACATAAAATATTTCACTGCACAACCCTTTCTAATTGCGTTATTGAAACAAAACAAAACTGAAGGTTGCCAATCAAATACAAATAAGCTACAGCTCTGGGATGCTGAAAAACAAGCAAAAAGAGAAATGCAAATCTCAAAAGAAATTAAGTCAGGAGTTTCAAGGTAGAGTGAGCTGGAGAGTTAGTTGGCAAAGAGAAGGCAAACAGACTTTTGGAACAAAGCAACAAAGCACCAAACATTTGAAAAGAGAGAAGCAAGCTAAGGAAAGCAGCATCACCTGCATAGAAGCTGTGATGAAGATCTGAAATTCACCATGGAAAAAAATATAAGATCACAGTGACAAATACAGGTCTATGGTTCCCTGAACAAAGACAATGATATTTTCCTGCAAGTTTTTTTTTTGTTTGTTTGTTTGTTTTGTTCCTGCTTTTTTTTTTCCTCCTTTTTTTTTTCCCCTTCCCCCCCCATAAAACCTCTAAACTCTAAATCATTCACTTTGGGAAAAAATATACACTAGAAGAAATATTAGAATTATAAGTCTTAAATTTTAACAGAAATAAAAAAAGGTGGAAAGATATATGTTACTAAGAGAAATGCAATAGTTCGGTTGTAATCCTGCAGTTGAGTTGCAACTCTGATCAGAGTGGTCACTGCCAGGCTTTCTATGGAGGTGTCTTAGAAGACGTAGCTGGTGGCACGGCTTGCTGCCACCTCAGTCGCAGCAATGTGCTTTGGAAGATGCTGTGTCAAAACCAGTATTATAGATACAATTTAGTTTTTGCATGTTGCACAGATTACAAAACTAAAAGCCAAGGTCAGAATATACAGGTACTTCTAGAGAGGAGAAAATACAGAGGTTTGATACTAAATCAATCGAAACCTAAAGCAGGCTTACTGAAAAACAGTGTTAGGAATCTCAGGCCATGCTTAGCCCTTTGTTTCTGCACCAGCTGTGAGCTAGAATAACCCAAGTAAATCTGCTGGTGGTGACAAGGAGGACAACATCCCCAGCATTTAAGCAGTACATGAGAGCAACAACANAGTTTGGGTATAAACCGTGTCACTGCTATCCAGAAACCACTGTAAATTTTCTGCAACTGAGAAGGGATGGGAATTAATGCTGTTCAAACAGCAGCTACGTGATTACCAATAATAATTTCAGTCACTAAGCACATTTTCAATGGTGGCATTGATATAACAGCCTAATAAAATACTTTGACACTATTGACTTGAAGGCAATGCTATAAGTTGTAAGCTTCAAAGGTGATATGAAATCTAAATGATTCCCCAAGTAGGTATGAGATTTTCTATTTCCCACACTGAAATATTGATATAGAAGCATGTTCTATCTAGATGTCAGTGCTGAGTTTCCAGCACGTTAACTCCATAGCCACAGCACACGTACATTAGCACATCTTACGGATCTACAGAGGCAAAGCAGACACACATTTAAGCAGAAATGAATCATCACTTTAAACATCTCATCAGGACAAACCATATCTCTCCAAAGAATGAGGTCACATAATGCAATTGCCCTCTTACGTAAAGTAACAAAACAATTAATAATTTATTTAAAAAAAATCTTTTTTTCAGTTGCTCAACAAATCAAATATTTATTCATCAGATATTGTCATTGTAACATTCTGTTACCAGAGACAATGGATTTTGACTATTGATATGTGTTCAAAAACAATTTGATAACTGAGTAACAAATTTATTTTTCTTCAGGTTGCTTAACATTGGATCCATAAACTGTCAATGGTGGATAAAAATAAAATTTAAAAATGTAATCCTTTTGTCTGAATTGCAGGCGATTTTGTCCAAGCATCCACAGTTTTTAGGGTAAATAGTTTCTGAATAATTCCTATTAAAATATATCAAAATACCAAGCGGATTGATTTCTTTTCAGAGAAAGAACAAAATACAAACTCTCAGGACTAGATTGCAGCCCAGAATCAAAATCCTTAGAGAGCAGTTAACACCCTCACCTGAAAACTGGTGTTTAATTCCCAGTTGCACTGGAGGATAACATCCTTGGATCCTTTAAGGCTAAGGATAAAACCATTTATTTGCACCTTGGTCCATAGATGATTTGATTTAATAACTTGTGAGCAAAGATTTCTTTTCTCTATGAAATAATACTAATAGTGACAATTCTTAAATGAAAAAGTTACAATTTTTTTGGAACCTGAGCATGTACCATGTAATTGGCTACACTGCTTGCTAGTTACTTACTGCTTCAAACAACAATTTGCAAGCCATAATCCTGCTATGTTAGCTGATTCAGAGCAGTCATGCCAATTTTATGCTAGCCACACCAGTAGTGGAGCAAAACAGCAAGGCTGTTTGAACTAAAAAACAATCAAAAAGAAACTGCATAAATAGCGCCACCATCCATACAAACCATCCATACAACTTCTCTAGTTCCACTTGTATCTACAAAGCTTTCTAAAATCACCAAGCTGCTCTGTGCATGGAAAATTATTATTGACCAAGGAGCTGCGGTTAAGAAATGGCAGGCTGCTTCACTTTCCTTGTTGCAAGTCCCACCTGCCAGAAGGCAAGCAAGCCAACCTTCCGTATTTCTTTCAGCACACAAAGGGATTAGCTGGTGTAAGTTTGGCAAACCCAAACTGAACAGTATCATGCTTCTCAATTAAAAAAATTAAAATAAAAAAATCATGGTACTTAGGGTGTGAAACTACTGAGTGATTCAGTCTTAACAAAGGCTCTGAAGAAGCTGCAGATGCAGCAATTCCAGGCATACTTCAGCACTCCTGAAAATTTCAATTAGTAATGGGTAACTGAAAAAAAAAAAAAAAAAAGCTAATGTGTATTGTTCTTCTGGTGTTTAGCCACTACTCACGTGTTTAAAGGTGTTTAAAGGTAAACATATGTTTAAGTGACATGCTATACTAGCACATGAGCTTTGCATAGTAGATCTTTCATTGACATCTGGTTATGTGTGTGGTGAAAAAAGCCAATCCCAGCAGCTAAAGTAACTGTGAAAAGCAATGTTAAAACTGCAACTTTAAAAAAATAACTGAAGACAGATCATATTAACTGCATGATGCTCTTCACTCTTGCACAGTGGGAAACAATAAGACAGATGTCAGTAAATGCTAAGTGGAAAATTTTCTTTTGAGATTACCATTTTTACAGAATACTCTGCCCAAATGAAAAAGCATCTGTTTAACATTGGCATTTAAAATTGAGGACAATACAATAATGGCCAAGCCACATCATGCTGGATTTTCACATAAACCTTCATCTACATGATTCCTTACTACCCATACAAAATATCTAAGGAAAGATTTTTGGTTCAAAAAGGAAAATGAAATGTTTACTGGTATTAAATTACTTTCTGCACACTCCTGACAGATCTAAGGTTAAGCCTTTTTATTTTTCCTTCCCTTTTCTTTGGGCTGCAAATGTGGATAATGCATTTTCTGGAAAACAAGCAGCTCTGATGTGGCACGAACAAAAAGTATAAGTACCTCCCCAAAAACAAAGTATCAATAGAAGGTATTGGTATCAATGGCAAAATGAAAAATGTGTGCATGTGGATTAGCACAGATTATAAGAAAAAAAAGAATGGCAAGCAGTAGCAATACTCTGGTTCTCAGGACTCCACAATTTTCCAGCAACAATGCCATAATCTCACACAAAATCTCACACAAATAAATCTGAATATTCACTATTAGCTCTGCTTACTGCAATCATAAATCCCACCTCAAACATATTAATGGAAAGATGTTCCATGACTACTTTTTGGATGCAAGGATGTCATTCAGGAAAAGTAGAAAGATTAGAAGGGATGAGTTTAGGCCCTGATTGAACAAAGAATATGTATCTGCATTTAAATCCAATTGATTTAATGTGATTATTCACATGCAGTAAGTTAAATGTAGTTTCAACTCCTTTCTGAACAGAGGCACGCTATTCAGTGTACGCCTGAATGTTCTGCGGAGCACCAACCAACCACAGAGACCACTGCCAGAACAACACCACCTCTACCAACAAACATTTTATTCCCTGCTCTTTTTATTCCCTGCTACTTTTTCAATGCCCTTTTAGTATTCTACTGATTTCTTCAATTAAAAAACAAATGAACAACAAAAAAAAACAGGCTTCTTGCCGCTTACTTACCTGATTGCGTAATAGGAATTTCAGTTAAAATGAAAAAAATTGGCAGCAAGATTTAGAGGGATGTCTAGAATGCTTTAAATCATTACTCTAAATTGCTCAGATTTCTAGAAGGTGCAGTTTCATTAACCAAAACCTAATTCAAATACAAATGCAGAGAATTAGAAAGTCAAAGGTATAATAATTTATGAGCTACTAAATAATAGAAGTTAATTTTGGAACAAGATTTTTACAGCTTGCCAATGCCAATAAATAACAACAAATGTACAACCTTTTGCATGTAGCACATGCTGCATTTTAAAACAGTACTCTCTAATTTGTGAAACGAATGATGTCCTAAAGTCAAAGTAAGGAATACTGTTAAAATGCCTACTCATCTGATAATTTAGCTAACTGAATAGAGCTAACTAGTTGTTATTGATCTCAAACTCATACCCCAAAATATTTTGAAGAAAGTATTGATATTTGAACATGACTGAATGAAAATAACTCCTTTGTTTTGTCAGTTTCACACTTCTTTTGTGGCTGGACAGCAAAAGTGCTAAGAAGAGACTCTTCAGGTGAGACACTTTTCAGTTTCTTGAGTGTATGGGCTATGAGTGAGAGGGACAGGACAATATATCAGAAAACAATGGCACAACAGTACAAGAAAGAAGAACAAGTAGAATCCATACATTATCCCCTACCAAGGTTCGGAGCTCCTAGCTATGAAAGGAAATTTGGAAATATATGCCATGCATACAGGCAGCTGATGAAATTTATGGAAACCACCTAACTTCAAGAGGTGATGAACCTCCACCAACTTCCATAGAAAATTAAGAGTGTACACTACCTAAGGAACGCTAAGTAGGTGCTCAAATATGCACTTGTGAGCTCCCCAGAATTGCTGTAGATAAGCAACCCGTATTTGACTACCTTGTATGATGCAATTTTATGCACCTTCACAGAATAAAACATGTACACAAGGCCACAAACATATGTAGCTAATCATACTTGTGTTGAAACTTTTTGACTAATTCTACTGTATTTCTGAAATAAAAGCAAAGTGTTAGAATAACATTTCTCAATACCCAAGAAAGGAAAAATAATAATAAGCATATTTACCAAACTGCAGATAGCTTGCATAATAATAGAGCTATGCAAAATCTGTTTATCAATAATAAATTCATACTTTCCTTATCATAAAATAGCAAACAAATTTTCTCATCCATCTTTCCTCTTTCTAATTACTTAAGGAATAAAATTAGCAGATGCTACCAATAGTTCAGTTACAAGCCCTATCTCTTAGATCTTTAAAATTTTCTTGGTCAGACTTTCTACTATAACTTCATTTCTGAATGGCACATACTCCATGAATCAATGGTCAACATATGTTCCAGACATTGCAGCTGTGTAATGAATAGCACAGAGATCACAGATCTACTGGAGTATATGCCAGTCCACCTGCTGACTTGTTAGACCCTGGTACAGACTTTAGTAGTGACTAATCATTTATTAACAAGCCTACTGAACATTTCTCAATACTCTCAGAACTTTTTATGAATTGAAGTCAAAATAAAAGCGTGAGCCTTTTCCTTGAGGCATGGCATACCTTACAGAACACAAAGGAAAGAACAAACCATTACCTAGTTCTCTGAAGAAAATTATTGCAGATTTGCATGAATAATTAAACATGTCTTACAAGGTACTAACATGTCCCTCACTGATGTTTAAGTCTACAAGTGTGAAGAGTATGGGCTTTAAGAGCAGTCCTGCTCAGATACATCTTGAATAAGTGAATGGGTCATTGACTCAGCAATGATCTTGTATTGCTGAAGTCAGGGGCGTTTAGCCAACGACTCCAATGGGAACAATATCACCTTCTACTAAGGTTAATATTTTTTCCTATCTTCTGTGATCCATTTAACAACATGATGAACTACTAGTATCTAGAATATTTACTAAGTTCCAAGAAGATTATACATTTTGCAAGACTTCAAAGAAACACCAGTTCTCTCACTTAAAGTTTGATCTCTCATCCTGAGTTTAAATACAAAAAAAAGTATTTTATTTATATATCAGTATAGTCTATTCCAGTTATAGAGGACTACCCACAAGAAAAAAAAAAAAATCGAAATAAAGAAAACAGAGCTGATACTGACATTTAAGAAATGTGAATAAATTTGCACCAACTCAGAGGAATTAAAAAAAAAATCACCATTCATATTGTTTATATGTACTAAATACAATACTAAAAGTATATATGCATTATATACGTACATGGATGTATCTATATACATACCATATACATGACATATATAACATACAATATATGTTATGCTTTATATGTACATTGTATAGGTAGTATATATGCATATACATGTGTATAGGTTTGAATAGTTCATTTACATGTGTGAATATATGTATATTTATTAAGTATACTACATAAAAATATATGTGCATATATACACACATTTTATATATTTCATACCATACAAACACATGCATATACACACATATATATACGTGTATATATCATATACTTTTGTTAATGATCTGGATGATGGGGCAGAGTGTAGCCTCAGCAAGTTTACAGATGACACAAAACTGAGGGGAGTGGTGAATGCCATCCAGAGTGACCTGGACAAACTGGAGAAGCGGGCTGACGGGGACCTCACAAAGCTCAGCAAAGGGAAATGCAGCATCCTGCCCCTGGGAAAGAACAACTCAAGGCACCAGCCAAGACAAGGTGGGGGCCACTCAACTGGAAAGCAGCTTTGCAGGAGAGGACACGGGGGTCCTGGAGAACAGCAAGTTTAAGATAAACCAGCAGTGCACCCTTAAGTCACTCTGTGGGTAACGGAGCACTGGCGCAGGTTGCCCCTAGAGAGGCTGTGTAGGCTCATCCTTGCAGATCTCCAAAAGGCACCCAGACATGGGCCTGGGCACTCTGCTCTGGGTGTCCCTGTGTGAGCAGGGGTTGGGCCAGATGGACCCAGATGTGCCTGCCAACCTCAGCCAGTCTGTAGTTCTCTGAAATGCAGCTGGGTCGATGAAAATTTAGCTCATGTCTAAGATGATACCAGTGGCTTGGACTGTTGAGATGAGTAAAACTGTTGGATGAATACCAGTCATTTCCTTTCAGATATCCACAATTTCCCAAATATTTTAAATTCAGCATTTTTCTGGTTTTATGAGAAGCTTCAGCTGTGAAGTGACAGCTCTAGCCCCTTGCTCCCAAATATTTTCTGGATTGCCCCTAATGACAACCAATTTAATTACCTGCTTAAAATTAATTAAAATAACAAAATTTTTTTTAAATTAACCAGGTAGGCAGGAAGAGCATACAACATCACAAAAATTTGTGTTATGAAGATCATGTTATTAAATTCACAGATCCAGGTTTTGCAGCATTTTTTTGCACTCAGACACGCTTGCAAGCTGAAGACACTCTGGTTTTGACACAACCATAATGGAATATCTAAATTCAGAAACAAGAAATGAATTATTTTGTCTCTGACCAAGGAATTCCTTGAGGCCTTTCAGACAGAAGCAGAAGGTCACCTTTTTTTTTTTTTTTGTTGTTGTTGTTGCTTACGTAGGCCAATCTGAACATCTCATACTGTGTAGAAACATATTGAAGTGCTGCCCAAATTATGTGTAGGCAGCACATGGACTCAGAGACAGTCCCTGTGCCTGTATTACCAAGCAGGCACAACGGAGTCTTGTTTTAATTCTCTTTGGCACCTGTGAAACAAACAGATTTTTGTAGCATTCTAATTTTCATCAAAAGTTCTACAAATGATGCCTAGAACACTTCCTGAGATCTGATTGGGCAAGGGGAAGGGGAAGAGTATTAGATTCAGTATCTAAGAGTTATTACATTTAAACAGAAGAAATGCCAATGAGGTGAATGTAGAAAGCATTCCCTTTTAGTATTCTGTACTTAAATCATTCTACATGCTTTTCACAAGCACAACTTGGTTTCCAAGTTTAGCTCATAATAACTCCCCTCAACTTTCATCTTCTTACTATGCCAAAGTTTATGACATTGTAAAACCAATAAAACATACCCAAATACCTGAATAGCTGGAGAAGATGCTAGCCATACCAGACATGTAGAGCACTTTGTCGTTAAAACATGGAAGAAGAGCTGTAATTGGATAATTCATAAAATCTGTAGCACAGAAATTAAATAAAAAGTGCTACAGATTGCTGTAAGCCAGAATCACCTAACAGCATTAAAGAGAAAGGAATGACCATTAGAGTCTATGAGACGCACTAAGTACCCCTCAAGGGCCTGTACATGCTTCACTGCTTTATGTGAAGCCTTGTGTCCTTTAGAGTACAATCTTGTTAATCAGTTCTCAAGGTCACAGCTGAAAGCAAGAGAGACTGTGCAGCTGTAAAAGGTATTTATTTCTGGAAAAAAAAAATATAGTTCTATTTACGTGAAAATGATATGCTGAAGTGTATTATGTAAGTCCAAACCTGCAAACATTTACCCTTTTACAGGCTGCCCAGAGAAGTACAGGCTGTCCAGAGAAGCTGTGGCTGCCCCATCCCTGGCTGTGTTCAAGGCCAGGCTGGATGGGTGCCTGGGCAGTTTGATCCAGTGAGCTAGTGGGTGGCAGCCCTGTCTGTGGCAGGGGGGTTGGAACTAGATCATCTTTGAGGACCCTTCCAACACAAGCCATTCTGTGATTCTATGATTACCCCCACTGACATCATAAAAAGACACTCACAAAATTGTTTGCAGAATCAAACCCTAAAGGCTCAAATGGGAGCTACTTAAGATGCCTCTCTCCCCCACACACCCTAATCACTGTCTCCACCTGAAAGAGGAAAATGTTGAAGAAGAAAGTGCTCTTACCATGGGCAATGTCTTTCCTAATTGAATCTTGGTGACCATGGAATAGCCAATATAGGATGAGGAACAGTAGTAGATTCAGTTTTGTTCTCCTTCTCCCCTACACTGCCCATTGCAGCCATCTCTTTCAATAAAGAAGAAACTTTTGGAAAGAGGTGGGAGAGGAAAGAGAGACCAGCCAAGAGGGCATAGCAGTGAGCAAATTGCAGCTCTGAGCATTCATTCAGTTTCTCTTTCGGTCCCAGGAGAGCACAGCTACACAGTCTTTGAGTAGACTTACACTTCCAGTGAACTTAATGGATTATCAGGAATCAACATGTGGGTAAACAGTATTAAAATTCAATTTCCAAAAGTAAAGTTCTGATAAGACAATAAAGGCTTTAGAAAAACTGTGGAATGATTATATTCCAATAAAAAGAAGTGAAAAAATACCTCATCCAGGAAAAAATGTAATAAAAAAGCTGCTTTCCTGGCTTTTTTTTTTT
>VXAV01009460.1:50851-69437 GCA_013399715.1 Alectura lathami | reverse complement strand
TTTTCCTGGTTTTTTTTTTTTTTTTTTTTTTTTTCTGAAGAGTTATGCCTGCCAAATAATTACAATGAAGTAGACAGCTGAAATAAAAATAGATCACATAGTTAAAGAAAGAATGGGAGAGATTTACCTTAGTGTTATATTACTTGAGAATCCAGGAGTGATTCAAGTGAGGAAATTTCATTGCTGCAACAAAGTTTTAAATGGCTGTTAATACCATCCCTATTTGTAATTTCTAACAGTGCTTAAGGAATTTCCACTGGAGGGTCATTTAGAGGAGAAAGAGTCCAAAGGTTTCAGCAGAATCAAAAAAGATATGAGTGGTTCTGATGCAAAAAAACCACCAGAGTGACTGAGGCATAAGAAAGTAACCAGTTCTTCCTAAACAGCAGCTTAACATTCTCAAAACTCACACCTGTAGAACCAGGTAGGGACCAGTTTATCCAACTGCATTATCATGACCCTTCTTCACTAGCCCTAGAGACCATGAATACCTAGAGTCAGAATACATACTCAGAACTGCAAAGATCCTCTGCTCCCAACCGCCACTATACCTACACCTTTGAAAGACAGTAGAAAAATAAACTGAAGAAAGATCATTTAATACCTGCTACAGAGTAAACAAGACTACTTTAGCAGATAAATACACATACAAATACCTACACAGGACTATCTCCACTATTTCGGCTAAATTTATGGATATAATTGGAATGCAAGACAAAAATATTTTCTTAAACCTCAGTGAGTGAAGTCTTTAAAACATTTTTTTTCTGTCCCCTTACTTTGGTGTTTTACTTTAAACACAAGGTTAAATTAGAATGCATCGGACTGAATAAATTACTTTCTGAAGCTGTTTTACTTTAACGTAACCAGACTGGATCATATTGCAGTCTCCTTCTCACCACATGCTTTCTAGTCAGGATATAGTCTGATTCCTTGCGAGGTATATATAACAAAAGTGAATAAATAACTTCTGCCAGAAAATTCAATGCACGTTGGCCACTTTGGAGGCTCTTTTTGGAGTGAAGGCTTAGACTTGCTCAAGAGTATAGCTCAAGATTGACATCAGCACTGTTAATATGTTTGCAAGAGCAGGTTGCTGAGATTCATAGAGGTAACATCTCCAGGTGCAGTCAGCTTTGCTGTACAGTACACCTCAAGAGGCTGGTCCTGGGTTTCTTGGCAGTTGTATAATACTAGCTTTAGTAATCATAAAGAAAGTATCTTATGGGAAGAGGTTTGACTGTTTTTTTGTTGCTGCTAACATCACAACAAGATGTGGAATGTGATTTACACTTGGAAAAATGCATTCTCATGTCAAGAGAGCGCTGTATCTAGTTCCTACTTTTTGTTCATATTTGCTGGATTTGTCTTCTGCCAAGTGAATCAGTTGGGAATGTAAGTGTTTAAATTTAAAAATAAAATGCACTTCAAATAACTAAAGACTGCTTATAAAGAAGAAAGCAAGACATAAGAAGTATATCATAGAATCATAGAATGGCTTGGGTTGGAAGGGACCTCAGAGATCATCTAGTTCCAACCCCCCTGCCGTGGACAGGGCTGCCAGCCACTAGCTCACTAGATCAAACTGCCCAGGAACCCATCCAGCCTGGCCTTGAACACAGCCAGGGATGGGGCAGCCACAGCTTCTCTGGGCAGCCTGTGCCAGCGCCTCACCACTCTCTCAGGGAAGAATTTCTTCCTGATGTCCAACCTAAACCTCCCCTCTTTCAGTTTTAGCCCATTCCCCCTTGTCCTACCATCATCCACCTGTGCAAAAAGTCGGTCCTCCTCCTGCCTGTAAGCCCCTTTCAAGTATTGGAAGGCCGCAATGAGGTCTACCTGGAGCCTTCTCTTTTCCCAGCTAAACAATCCCAACTCCCTCAACCTTTCCTCATAGGAGAGGTGCTCCAGCCCTCTGAGCATTTTGGTGGCCCTCCTCTGGACCCGCTCCAGCAGCTCCACATCCTTTCTGTACTGGGGGCCCCAGGCCTGGACACAGTACTCCAGGTGAGGTGTCACAAGGGCAGAGTAGAGGGGGACGATCACCTCCCTCTCCCTGCTGGCCACCCCTCTCTTGGTGCAGCCCAGGATGCCATTGGCCTTCCTGGCTGCGAGAGCGCACTGCCGGCTCATGGCCAGCTTTTCATCAATCACTATGCCCAAGTCCTTCTCCGCAGGGCTGCTCTCAAGGAGTTCTTCTCCCAGTCTGTACACACACCTGGGATTGCCCCAACCCAAGTGCAGCACCTTGCACTTGGCCTTGTTGAACCTCATCAGGTTCTCGTGGGCCCACTTTTGCAGCCTGTGATGTACGTGTACTCATACATGTATATATACACATATGTCTACATACGTACCTATATACATATGAAGACATTAATCAAAGTTCTATTTTGGTTAATAAACATGCAGGAGAACATAACATTATAGTGACACAGAAAAACTGACTCTTTTTTTTTTTTTTTTAACACTATAGCTGTAGAAAAACTGATGAGTCAAATCTTTGCATGAAGCAGCATTTGTGCTAGCTCAGATATTCAGCAGAGTAGGCATTTTCTCTCATTTTTGCTACATAGTAGCTCATTTTACTCTTAATTGAATCACTGTTAACTAAAACTGAACTGTTCCATTAGCACTTCTAACCACAGACCTAGCTGATCTCTGGAGATTACCTATAAAACAGGTCTCTGCAACAGAAAGTTGTTTGAATTCTCTTCTCTCAAACAAGATGTATACATTTGGAAATATATTGATAAACAATTGTATTTGTTTTAGTCCTGCTTATTGCATTTCAGTGTATGCTCCACATGCCTCTACACTACCGCACACAGCTTGGGAAATAAACAGGAGAGGCTGGAAGCAACTGTGCTGCTAGAACACCATGACATAGTTACCATCACCAAAACCTGGTGGGATTATTCCCATGACTGGAGTGTGGCAATTGACGACTACAAGCTGTTCACAGAAGGGACAAGTGTGGAAGAAGGGGAGGAGGTGTTGCCCTTTACATCAAGAATGGAATAGAGTGTGAAGAGCTGTCCCTGAAGAATGGCCTAAAGCAAGTAAAAAGCTTATGGGTGATAGTTAGAGAACAAGCCTTGTGGTTGGTGTCTACTACAGGCCGCCTGACCAAGCAGAGCCTGTGGATGAAGGTTTCTTTCTCCAGCTACAGAAGGCATCGCAATCGTAAGATCTCATCCTGCTGGGTGACTTTAACCACCCCAACATCTGCTAGAAAAGTAGCACAGCGAGCTCTAGGCAATCCAGGAGGCCTGTGGAATGCATTGAGGACAACTTCTTCAGTCAAGTAATAGACAGGCCCATGAGGGGGGATGCAACACTAGACTTGTTGCCCACCAACACAAGCCAGATAATTGGTGGCATCAGGATTGAAGACTGCCTGGGCTGTAGTGATCATGCCATGGTTGACAATCCTGAGGGATATGGGGCTGACAAGGAGCAAAATTTGGATCCTAAATTTTAGGAGAACTAACTTCCAGCTCTTCTGGGAGTTAGTCAATAAAACCCCCCCTTGGAAACTGCCCTCAAAGACAAAGGAGTGGAGCAGAGCTGGCAGATCTTTAAGGGGGCTTTCCAAGAGCTATGCCCAAGAGGTCTCCATTCCCTGGTGTAGGAAATCAGGAAAGGAAGGCAGGAGGCCAGCATGGCTGCACTGTGACCTGCTGGTCAAACTGGAGAGCAAAAAGAAAATGCACAGGCAGTGGAAGCAGAGACAGGTATCCTGGGAGGAGTATAGGGAGGCCAGCTGGAACTGGACTTGGCAAGGGGTGCAAAGGAAAACAAGAAATGCTTCTACACATGTATGAACCGGAAAAGGAAAGTTCAAGAGGGCGTACCCTCCCTGGTGAGCAATACAGGCTGGCTGGTAACAAAAGACAAGGAGAAGGCTGAGGTGTTCAACAATTTTTTTCCTCAGTCTTCAACAGCAACTGCTCTTCATGCATCCCTCGAGCAGATGGGTTGGAAGGTGGGGAGTAGGGGAGCAATGTCCCACCCACTGTAAGTGAAGATCAGGTTCACAACCACCTGAGGAACCTGAACATCCATAAGTCTACGGGTCCTGATGAGATGCATCCCAGAATCCCGAGGGAATTAGCTGATGCAGTTGCCAATCCACTGTCTATGATATTTGAGAAGTCATGTCAGTCAGGTGAAGCCCCTGGTGACTGGAAGAAGGGCAATGTCACATCAATTTTTTTCAGAAGGGTAGAAAGGATGAGCCAGGGAACTACTGACCTGTCAGCCTCACCTCTGTGCCAGGGAAGATCATGGAACAGATCCTCCTGGAAGCTATGCTAAGGCACATGGAAGACAGGGAGGTGATGCAAGACAACCAGCATCGCTTCACCAAGGGCAAGTCCTGGCTTTCTATGATGGGGTAACTGCATCAGTGGACAAGGGAAGAGCCACTGATGTCATCTATCTGGACTTTAGGAAGGCCTTTGACACAGTCCCCCACAACATCCTTGTCTCTGAACTGGAAAGATATGGATTTGATGGGTGGACTCTTTGATGGATAAGGAACTGGTTGCTAGATCACATGCAGAGAGTGGTGGACAATGGCTCCATGTCAGGATGGAGATCAGTGATGAGTGGTGTCCCTCGGGTCCGTTCTGGGACCGATGCTCTTCAATATCTTCATCAATGACATCAACAGCGGGATGGAGCGCACCCTCAGCAAGTTTGCAGATGACGCCAAGCTGTGAGGTGTGGTCAATATGCCTGAGGGACAGGATGCCATCCAGAGAGACCTAGACAGGCTGGAGCTGTGGGCCCAGGCTAATCTCGTGAACTTCAATAAAGCGACATGCAAGGTCTTTCCTGGGTTGGGGCAACCCCCGCTCTCAATACAAGCTGGGGGATGCAAGGATTGAGCAGAGCCCTGCCAAGAGGGACTTGGGGGTACTGGTGGATGACAAGCCAGACATGAGCCAGCAGTGTGCCCTTGCAGCCAAGAAAGCCAACCGCATCCTGGGCTGCAGCAAAAGCAGCACAGCCAGCAGGGCAAGGGAGGTGATCCTGCCCCTCTGCTCTGAGCTGGTGAGACCCCACCTGGAGTGCTGCATCCAGATGGGGAGTGCTCAGTGCAGGAGGGACATGAAGATGTGGGAGCATGTCCAGAGGAGGGCCACAAAAATGATCCAAGGGATGGAACAGCTCCCCTGTGAGGACAGGCTGAGAGAGCTGGGGCTGTTCCCTCTGGAGAAGAGAAGGCTCCTGGGAGACCTGACAGCGGCCTTTTAGTATTTAAAGGGGGCTAGAATAAAGAAGGGGACAGACTCTTTAGCAGGACCTGTTGTCATAAGACATGGGGAAATGGTTTCAAACACAGAGAGGGGAGATGTAGACTAGATATAAGGAGGAAGGGTGTTGAAGCACTGGCACAGGTTGCCCAGAGAGGTGGTGGCTGCCCCGTCCCTGGAGACCTTCAAGGTCAGGCTGGACAGGGCTCTGAGCAACCTGATCCAGCTGTAGGTGTCCCTGTTCACTGCCGGGGAGCTGGACTAGATGACCTTTAAGGGTCCCTTCCAACTCGGACAACCCTGTGATTCTATGAATTACTTTAAAATAAAGTGAACTAATACCTCAAAAACAAAAGACATAGAAGTTTGTACCCATTTAAGAATGTATTTTAACTGGTGCCATTTTCCTTGCAGTATTCTTATATTGACTTGCTAGTGCAACTGTCACTACCATTTATGAACTTCTACTGGGAAAATGACCCTTTTAATGATCTCCATTTTCAACAGTCTTCAAATATCTGCAAGCAGTGCCTCTAAAGCATCACAGACACTGCCTGAACTTCACAAGGAAGCCCCTGTGATTTATTTCTTGGCATTTTCAAATCATATTCCAAATCAGCATCTCTTTGCACCAAGTTCTTAGTAGCTACTTATAAACAATTCTAACGACTCTATATTTCAAGTTCCATCAGAGAACTGAATTCATTTTCATAGTCTCTGCATTAACTTGCCCTGGGTTTCTCCTTTATAAGGAAAACTTAGTTGTGTTGACATCTTAGCTGATAATGAAATTAGCCTGTCACATGTTAAATTGCACTAAAATGTTTACTACCATTTATCACTGTAGAATAATACTGTTATTGCAATTATTTAGTATTGTAAAAATGATACATTTTATAGTCAACATGCATTTAAGTTCATTATGTGAACTTATCTGCAAATATATTCTTTCTGAGGGGGAAAGAATTTTTATGCAGAACATCTAAGAAAGTTAGAACCCCAATGCTTGTTCTACAGAAGAAAAGGAAATGACTCTTCTGATATCGGCTTCAGAAATTGTCATAATTAACCTTTGACAACAAACAAAAAATGAGGAAATAGAAAAGGAAGAAAGAGCAATGAATAAGTATGAGCTGCTAAGAAAAAGTGTGTATTCCTAGCTATCAAATTATGTTAAAGTTCCATCAATTTATTTCAGATGATTGCAAGACTGTAATTCACTGAGAGAGATTTGCATGCTCTGTTTTTTATAACTGTCAATAGAAAAAGAGTGAACTATTTTCCTTACACTGATGTCAACTCATTTCAGTGGTATGCTAGTTTATTCCACACCATGGTTTATAAAGAAATAAAACAAGAACTGTGCCCATTTATTATACAAAAATGAACGTATTTTTTCAACACATTTCTCAATCCCTCCTTGCTCTCCCAAACAAAGTTTTTCACCCATATGCCCTTGAAACTGGAAAACATCAAAAATATGAATCCAGAGCTTAAGATTGATTCATTAATCCAGACAGCTATTGAAAGCAATATATATTTCACTTGCCACCAAATATCATACACTTCGTTGTTTTCCTAAAAAGATTATTTGAATTCTATGGAATCTGGTAACAATATCTACTGGGCTATTACACAGAGGAATTGAGTGGATACTAAAGACATTACCTAGAATAGTTACCATTCCATAATAAATCATTAAGTGAGTGAAATATCAAGCAATATTTAATAAAGTTCTCTGAATATTATCACAGACTCTCTACCTAATAAGTAGTACTTCATGGGTTTGATCACAAAAGTTACATCTTGGTACTTTTGCCTGATACTATTTCCATTTTTTGCTAAGTTTCTGTAAATTAATATTACTCTGCGATGTGCATATTTCATTTTTAGTGTTGGGTTGCTTCATTGTCTAATATTTTCACTCAGTTCTCTCATTTATAAATGCCATCCACATCTTCCACAGGCACCTATTTTCCAGTTTTTGCTACGTTACAATAAATCTAGTTTGATAACACACGTAACAGCAGATATCAGCAATCTCCCTATAATTTTATGACTAAAAAATAATCAATTATAAATGAAATATATCAGAAAGCAAATGTGGTTTCCTCTATAGAGCATTAAAATGCCAAAAATACCGAATATTTATTGTTCCATATATGTAAAGCTACAGTTACAATCATTCTTGTAGATTATATCCAAGACATTGCAGCCTAAAAGGTTTTTTCAATTATCAGTCCAATCACTAACAGATTATTCTTTATGACTTTGTCATAAACACATTAATAGCTATTTCTTCCATTGTAAACAATTGTCTTACAAATTCATCTTGTAACTATTAGACTATAAATGGACTAAGTGTTCATTATTTTTCAATGCCCTTTGTAAGAGTGCCTAGAAATTTACATATTTTTATTTGACTTCTGCTTCAATAACAGTCTACAAAACACACTACATGTCTTTTTAAGTTCACCAAGTTGTCTATACCTCCTTCCTTTCATTCGTACTAATGGAAGCCACTTCTTTCCTAGTCAGCAATTGATTGTCATGGACTGAAAAATCATTTCTCAAGACTGAACTCAAATAGTTTTTCATTACTAGAAACGAAAATATTTTTGTTCTAAATCTGTTCTTCCTGTCCANAAAAAAAAAGGAGATTTTGATAAAATTGAATCGGGAAAATAAAATTGAGCAATGTACTGTATCATATCAAGTTAGAAATGCACATTAAAGCAATCAGTTCAACTGTTTCAAATATTCCTAGCAGTGGCTGCTTCAAAAAACACTTCTACATACCAGAAGTCATGCATACTTATATATACAAACATATATATATGTGTAAAAAATCAGCAGTTAGTCAAGACATTCCTTCCACAACTCCTTCCTATCTTTGATGAGTTCTTTAAGCTAAGCAGAAAATGAATGCAATTTTCTGCCTTCGCTTTTCTGCTGATATTGAGTCCATCAAGACAGAGAAGCTCTGCTATCAGCTAACTGGAAACTGCCTGAGATGGGGTCATAGCTGAAAGTTAGAAAGAATACACTCCTCATTTGATACTGTGTTCAGGGACTGTTTCTCAGGGATATAACATCATGTTTCAAATCTGCCCCTGGACGCTATGGACAACACATATTACAAATAATTTTGCTCTGCTTCCCATTTTATTCAGACAATCAGCTTCTTAAATTAATTGATACAAGTTTTAAAGTCATGTTAATTTTTCCACTAATGTTACTGATGCAAATACGTATATCCGTATATATGTACACACAGTATATTTGAAGCATATTTAAAAAACATTTTCACACAATAGTCATGTCATTTCTCTATATTGAACTGTTTCCAAATTACGTCTTCTATTAATGATTCATTAACGACACACTCAATGTTAGTTATTAAATGTCAATTCATTAGAAACATTAAAGCAGTGACTTATTTTTACAGGACAGATTTCTCATTGTCACTCTTCATTTTGTACAGTTTTCTTCAGCAGTCACATATTCACATTCAATTCCTTACTGCTGCTTATTTTAAAAATATTAGAAAACAAAGTCAGAGCCAGTAAAAGATGATGTCTCAACAGCTCTCAGCTTACTGAAGTACAAGCTAGCCAAATAGCCAGCTGCTCATCAGACAACAGTTAGAGTTGCTCCACAAAACCTTCCCAGAATACTTCAGTTCGCACCTGAAAGGAACAGCTCTCTGAAATTTGCTCACTTTGTTCATCCAGACCTCAGGCTTCTGCTGAGATTATTACGCTTGCTAATTAGTGTCACCTGTGATGGTAAGCTTTTGAAATACGGACATCTGCCCAAAGACAAGCGGACTGTGACCTCCAATGACATTCCTCATAGGCCACTATATGGGTGTCAGCTGATGATGATCGCCTGTCACAAACCTTGCCCTGGAGCAGAACCAACTAGAGCAAAAAAAAAAAAAAAATCTTTATTCTCTGTGTTGAGAAATTATTTTAAAAAAGAAGTAAAAAGTCACAAACACCTGGACCTGCTAATATTTATGATAGAAAAGGCAGCTGTGGGCCTGCAAATTTCAAAACTGTCTCCTTCAACAACACCTCACAAACATCTGCTAATATGGTTTTCTTAGACATTTCAAATAAATGCTACCATTTATATTTAAACACACAACACTTGCACAAAAAAATATATATATTCATTAGCCTACATATGACCAATCAATAAAAAATATGACTAGTCCTATTTTCAGACTTCCTCAAAATATTTTGAAAGGTCCACTAAATTTTATGTATGGAGAAACTGAAGACATGACACATGCCTCCTTTTTTTTTTTTTTTTTAATCTTGATAAATTAAATTATGTTGAGAAATCTGAGATATATTTAAGCTATTGTCTGTCTTGCAAAATGCATTAAAATACATAAGGAAATAAATCTGAAAAAAAAAAAAGCTCATTGTATTACTCATGCCATAATTAAGAATAGCAAAGAAGATGAAATATGTAAGAGTCTACTCACAATATTCTACAATCTGCAGGGTTCGGGTGAAAATTCAAATGAAAAATGAGACTGATGAGATGTACGGCATCTAATATTAAGTTGAAGGTGCACACTACTCAAAACAATTCACATTAGAAATAAAACTCTCCTGTAACCATCTCAAAAGTTCTCAGCAACTCTTAGTAGCAGTTTCAAAAACGTGAATCTAACACAAGTCATGTATATTCTTACTCACAGAAACATGAATAAATGTAAAATATCATCTAGTAGTCAAGACTCCCATTTCTCCTTCCTGTCAACTGAGTAGTTCTTTTGCACCAAAAAGAAGGGAAAGCAGTATTTGTATTTGTTCTCACATATGGACAGAAGAGAAGTTCATACTTGCTATTTGACAAAAGAGAGGAGAGGTTGCGTAAGATCCTACTCACTTGTCCCCTGTCAGTAAAGGATGCGTACAATATAACTGTAGAATTACTTTGCCAATCCATTCTTAACTTCACAGCTTCTAGCTTCTACAGACTTGTATCTCACTGAGATGAAGTTGCAGTGCAGGTCATAATAGACCCAGAGGCAAAACAGTACGAATCACAGTGCTGTCCTGTCAGTGTCACAAGGGGCACCTGTACAACAGTGGTTACAATTCGATGGCAAGGTTAAGGCAGCTGGATTTCATGCAAAGCATACATGTTCCAGAAGCCAACAGTACAAGTGTTAGAGTCTAAAACCCACACTGTGCCACTAAAGAAATGGAGGTCACTTACTGACATTAGGTGACTTTGTTCATGTTTCAAAACATCAATAAAACTGGTGGCAAGATGTTTCCTCTGCACTGTTTTGCTTGTATCAGAGTTCAAATATTACAGCTGTAAAATTCAGTATTCTACAGGCTACTTTGTTGGGAAAAAGAAAAAAAATTCCCTAAACCAATTAGTAACAGTTCTTAGCTTGCTATTTGATTAATTTCGTAGTTTAAGTGATTCTTTAGAAATCCCATTAATTTCAGGAGTATTAGAAGAGAAAGCAGTAGACAATGTCCCTGATGGTCAGAGTACTTAGACAAAGTAGATTTAATTCTTAGCATAATCTTTTCTCACTCCTCTTTGAACTACTCAAGGTACATAAAGACAACAGAATGTAGCAGGCAGAGATTTGGAGGAGACACTCCATTATCAAAACACGTCACAGATGAGCTAAGTATAGACTTAATAACTTGCTTAGATTATAATAGCTCAAGGAGTAATTCTAGGATCCAATACCCCAGAAGCAAAGAGAAAATAGTAACTTTAAGACCACAATAAGGTGTTATTTACTCTTCTGAAAAACACCACATCAGCAAGGTCTTTTAATGGACACAGTCTGCATTTTTCGTCTTGAAAGGGAACAGATGGGCCCTTGTAAAACTGTTCAAATCACATCAAAACTGACCCCAGTCAAAACTCTTAAGCTGTAACATCTGATTCAATGCTGAAACTAAGATTTGTATTTTAAAGCTTTTGAATATCTTGGTAGACTTCTTACCTCACTTTTTTTCATAATCACTAGTGTATTTCCCATCTAATATTCTGTCCCCAAACACCTTTTTTATTTTTATTTTTATTTTTATTTTTATTTTTATTTTTTTTAAAATCCAAACTGAATTCAAGATGAAAAATAGGAAAATTATTTCATGTGTTTCTAAAAAAAAAAAAAAAAATCAAGTTGTACTAGATGAAACAATTTATCTCAAAGCTATATACAGCACTATTATGCAATATAAGAAAGAACACTGTGTTAGTAAGTAACTGGGCACACCTTCTATATCACAGAACCACAGACTGGCTGAGGTTGGCACGGCCCTCTGCGGCCATCTGGTCCAAACCCCTGCTCCAGCAGGGACTCCCAGAGCAGGGTGCCCAGGCCTACATCCAGGTGGCTTTGGGAGATCTCCAGGGAGGAGACTCCACAGTATCTCTGGGCAGCCTGTGCCAGTGCTCCATCACCTGCACAGCACAGAAGTGCATCCTGATGTTTAGATGGAACATCCTGTGTTCCAGTTTATGCCCATTGCTTCTTTTCCTGTCACTGGGTGCCACTGAAAAGAGTTTGGCTCTTCCTTCATTGCATTCTCCCTTCAGATATTTACGTACATTGATATGCTCCCCTGAGTCCCCACTTCTCTAGGCTAAGACAATCTTTCAGTCTTTGGTTATTGGAGATGTGCTCTAATCCCTTCATCAACTGCAGCAGGGGGAAATAGACTGAAGAAAAAAAAAAAAAAAAAGAGAGAGAGAGAGAGAAAAGACGTCTGACTAAGAGCTAAGTTAGAGGCTTTGGAGGCTCAAAGTAGTCTCAACAAAACCAGATTAACACACAGTTATCCCTAATGACATGCAGAACCATTCATTCTTTATTGACTCAGGCTAAAGTCAATAAAGTCTACTGAATTTCTAACAGGTCTTTCTATGGTACTTTCCCTTCAGAGTTTTTTCCTCCAAATACTGACCTTCTCCAATAGTCTCCTGCACACAGATTTTAATGTGATCAGAGTCTGAATTGACTTGGCTGAAAGACAAAGACCTTACACTGCAGTTACCCTTGAAGAATATCTTGCATATATACTTCTAATTCCACTAGCAAAAATCAAGCTCCTCCTTCAACTCTAGCATAAAGAGATCTGAATAGCAGGGGGAAAAAAAAAATCTATTGTCTAACAAAAACAAAACTTTTTTTTTTTTTTTTTTTGCCCAGGATTATAGAGATTTATTGGATAAAAATTTTTGATCAACACAAAAGCAAATATTTCTCCTCCAGGAGGATTTCTTCTACCTATTAAATGACAGCAAGACCTATGTATCATTTGTACCTATCTATATCTGTTGAAAGCTAAAAATAATGGTGCCTTTAGGAATTGTGCCCTACCTAGTTTGTGAAAGATGACGTGAGGCACTTCTGTTCTGCACGTTTTATTTTTACACTGCTTAACATCGTTTTTATTCCTGAGCCTGATTTATGGGTACCCAGGGGATACTCCTAACCTCTTTTGATGTTACTTCTCCTAGAAACAGTTGACAAAAGCAAATATCCCCTTGAGAACTGCATAGTTTTAGTATTTGTTTCAACTTTCAGCCATTTGCTCAATCTATTAAGAGCTTATTCAAAGACATAAAATAGAAACCCATCACCTAGAATGCTATAGAAAGAAATAAATGCGTAAAGGCTGCCAATTCATGCTAACTCTGTTGTAGATAAGCAGAAAGCATTGGAAGGCATTACGCTATGTGGAATACTGCCTATGGGTTTAGTACAACCCTACAAAGGTGTTTGGCTCTGAAATATTTCACTACGTTGGTCAGAGCTGCATGAAAATAGTCATATAAAATACAAAGTCAGAGTAAACATAATGTGTGCCTAAGACAAACTTGAGAATAAAAATTGGCAGCAGGCTTGACGTTATTTCCACTGTGTATTTTTACATATACTAGAGTACATTACTTCTTTAAATAAGATTTTTATAAGCTCTGCAAGCCTGGCTAAATCAGACATGTGCTGTACCAACCATCTTGGACTTAACTGCTCCATGGGTGGTGGACTGTCTGTCATAAATGTATGTGAACAATCGGAGAAAAGGTATAGAATTGTAGAACTACCTAGTTTGGAAAAGACCTTCAAGATCATCATGTCCAACCATGAACCTGAGCTATCCAGTCCCATCACTAAACTATGTCCCTTAGTGTTACATTCACATGTCTCTTAACAACCTCCAAGTGCGGTGACTCCACCACTTCCCTGGGTACCCCATTCCAATCTTGACCATCTTCACCATGAAGAAATTCTTTTGAATATCCTATCAAAACCTCCTCTGGCACAACTTGAAACCATTTATTTGCATCCTACCACTTGTTGCCTGAGATCAGCTTGCTGCAACCGCATTTCAGGTTCTCGTAGACAGTGATAGGGTCTCCTGTTAGCTTCCTCTTCTGCAGACTAAACAATGTTAATTCTCTCAGTCATTCCTCATAGGTCTTATTTTCTAGCCCCTTCACCAGCTTTGTTGCTCATCATTGTAAATGCTCAAGTAACTCGACATCCTTCTTGTGGTGAGGAGCACAAAACTGAACACAATATTTGAGATATCTTACTGGAAACATATTTTTAAATATGTTAAATATGTTAATTGTTAAATAACAAATTTTGTTTCACAAAATACTATAGTCAGCAGAGTTGGTATTTTTCAACTGCATAGGAGAATTTGAAAGTGATCACCAGCAAGAATACAGGGACGTACACATTTCAATAAAGTGAGCAGAGATCTCATAGGTAGGCCAAATACTTCAAATGACCTTTGCACAGCACTCCAGTACACAGGTCCTGGAAAAAGGTACAATTTATCTTGTGAAGCTCAAGGTTTAGTACTGCAATTTCACCTCTTTGCTGTCCTTCATGGTGTTCAGTACTGTCTTTTGATGCTTCCTGAGCCCTACTCATAGGGAACACGACGACATGAATAACCCTTTTCCATGCCATCTTGCCACTGGGATAGAAGGTATACTTTCATTGCAGATCTATTTTCATCAGTGAGTCCCCAGGTTTCAGCATCAAGATTATGCAAACCTGGCAGTGACAAAAAGCCATCTATCACAGTCCTGTGTATGATATCTACCAATCATTGCCATTTGCCTTGGAATCAGGGATCAGCTCTTGGCCCTCTTTCATTTAGCATTACAGAGGCATGCTAGGGCTCTGGATATCAGTAAGAGAAATCACTCTTCTTGCCCACTGAACTGTTAGAACAGACAGGAGAACTAACTGCTTTTAAGTAGATTAAACTGCACCCTGGCAGTGAAATGCTGAGTTACCAGTTTGAGAGAGACTGATATTTGGAGGTAGTTTTGTAACTACACAGAGGATGAGTCCAAAATGATCTCTTTCCAGAAGACACACCATATGAGTCACAGTAGAGTTCAACTGTCTCTTTCATAACTTCTCTCTTTTGACCAACCACCATTTAGCAATTTTCCTCAGTATACATTTTCAAATAAGGAAGGGTGCTATCTGCAGAATCAAGGTACAATCAAGTTAGTTAGCCACAAAAGAGAAGGAGGATCTGAAATAATATTGTCTAATTCCTGCTGATTTCCTCTTGTGTAGTTCCACTGGTCAGTACAAAAGATCTGGTTATAGGTGGGTAGAGAGAATGAAGGAAGGACGGAAGGACAGGCTGCTGGAGGACTCTGCTACTCATTCCTTCACTGCTGGGATAACAGATTTCAGTGCCACCTGCCAAGTAATTAATTCCATGTACTACAAGACATACTGAGATGGAAGCAGTTTTTGGAGACTGATGAGGATACAGCACAAAAGCCAGCCTACATATCAGCTATCTGCCATCTCTTTCTCACACCACAGGCTTCAGAGATCTTCTTATGATTAAATAAAATCCGCCTACCATTCGGAAAAACCAACTGAAGTTTCATTCTTTATAAATTATCTCTATGCACCATAGCAGAAGATAAACCTAACTGTGAACAATTGAATCTTCTACTTAAAATGAGAAGATTGAATTTACTCAGACATACACAGATGTAATCAGCCTTTCAAAAACCTGTTGTCCCTATCCTGGGTAGATAACTAGCAACTGCTACTGCCTTGTCAGCTGCTCAAGCACCTAAATCTTCCTCTGTTTATGTCTCTCAATCTGAACAACAATTTTTTAGAAATAAAATATTTAAGATAACTTAACAACATTGCAAAAGAGGTCCTGTAAGCTAGAAAGAATCTGAACATGAGGCCAAAATGCATCTTCATTCCCTGAGCAGTGTATAAATCCAGTAAAACTTATTTGTAAACAAATGCCGCCATAATTGTACACTGAGCTAAAAGTCTACTGAAATTGAGGTTTCCATGGTTATTTGGGGCCTTGATTTAAATAAATGAGAATCGACATAAGAATCGAAATAAACTTACTAGTAAAGTTTAGGAAGCTAATAGTTATTTCTCCAAAAAATTCAGGTAAGCAAATCCAGAAAATTAAGTTCTAAACTCTTTCTCTCCTTTGGGATTTTGTGACAAAGCAGGGAAGGAAACTACAAATTCATGACCATGAGTGAATAGTTCTATACTGAATATAACAGTTCAGGAAAGTGTCAACATAACCATTTTAAATTTAACTGAAATAATTATAACCAGTTCTCAAGCCTAAGTAAACATATTTATATCTGATATTCTTCACTCTTTTTCCTTGGAAAAGGAGAAAATTGCACTCAGAACGGAAACTTCATGTTGTTCTTAATTACAGAGAGGTTAATGCTGCTGCACACTGAACGATCAGGACAAGCTATCTAAGCAGTTCTGCACACATGCCTTCATTGCAGACTCTGAAAGAGATCCACAGCAACTCTGTAAACCTCGTGTATATGTAAAGTGGGGGACACCATGCTCCTCGTTTCAATACACAAATATATATTTACATATAAAAATATAGATATAATCTGTAACTAAGACACATATTCTTCAACCAAATATTGTTAAAGACCAAACAACTATTATCATCACAGCAGCACACAAGCACGACATGAGATAATTATACTAGGTCTGGGATAGAATCAGAATAACAGCCTAGTATTTCCAATAGGAAGTTTATTTCCAGCAATCCAGCTTCTTCTCCCAAGACATCCCATAACAGTTTTATTTAGACATCTTACTGTCTTGCAAGACTATATATATTTTTTCCTAAATACTTTCTTATATTTAACACAGATGAATCAACAGAAATACTTAAAATATACTTAAAACATATAGCATTTGAGTTATTAGTTTTTAGGTTCTACCTCAAAGCTTTCATTAGTGGAAGAATGTGAATGTGTTTCAGATAGTTCTTCACAACAGTGGCAGCTGTCTTTCTTAGGCAATTAGTTTTTAATCATGCATATGCAAGCAATGGAATTCTTATATATAATGTACCCAAATACCATGCAGTAAGATAGATTACATATTTAAAACTGCAACAAACAAGAATATGAGAACAAATGAACCATACATAATTTTGCTTTGATTTATAAAACAAACACTGAAAAGATCCTGTTCACAGGAACATCTTGTTCACCTCAAAATCATGATTTCATTCACTGGCTCTCAAATACAAACTAGAGGCACAGATCTATAAGCCTACACCACTGTATTAAGCACTCCAGATTATAGCTAGTACGTAAGCAGACAGACTTCCACCTGTAGTTTATAAAAATGTAAATTGTATATATATCAGCAAAACAAAAACACGTCTGAAGATGTGGCCCTTTTTCCACCATGATACTGGGACAAAATAAAAATAAAAAGGAAAAACAAAAGAGGAAAAAAAGCTCTTTGAAAGCGATAAGTACTCTGAAGCACTGAGACTATGAATCTCTGACACTTCTCATTGTACTTACCTAATATCCGTGCATGTTATACATGTGATACAGCGACTGTTTGTTGTAATCAGGTTCAAAGCCACAGATGTTTCACTGTCAGTTGTTGGGTGTGCTCCACATTTAAAGTAAAACTCCTGAAATATTGAAAAAGAGATAAGGAGAAGATTATAGAACTGCAGCTCATGTCCTCCCTTTATCTTAGGCTAACTGACATTTGAGACAACAGACAAATCACCACTGCCAACAGAAGAAGAAGAACAATCATTAGGAAAGGGTTAGAAGAAATCCCTTGCAAAAATAGCAGTCTAGATGCATGTTTTGCTCAGTGATTTCCCAGGAAAAGATATCTCCTTGCGCACTGATTTGATGTCAGTGTGATATACTCTGAATTCATAGAAGAAAGTGACTACACCTCAACTTCATCTAAGCACAGTCATCAAAAGGCAGAGTATTATGAACTGTAAAACTGTCCATCAATATTTCCACTTTTTTTTAGTTGTTGTTGTTAAACATGTTAGCATTTTCTGAACTCCAGAGGACAGAATTTTAGCTTTAAACTAAAGCCTTGTTTTTGTGATGTTGGAAACATAAAGAATATAATTTTACTGCCCTATTAAAAGCAAGCTCTCTTAGGACATACTACATTGACAATTACATATCATAGAGCATTTGAATTGTTACTTTAGTCCATACAGCTCTACATAGCTGTTACCAGTGTAATACTTTTTACATGACTGTGGTTTGTTATCTTTCCACTCCTCCACAGGGAAAGCCTTAGCAATCATGCTGAGATTTGATAAGGCTTTGTTAATTAAAAACAATGAGGTTGTTTTACATGTCCAAGACACTGTGTGCATATGTAAACAAAAGCAGTCTGAAGACATGTGCATTGCAATAGGAGCCACAGATGACAATTCACATTTGTTCCCACCCCTTCAAATATCTTTCCTCCAGTATCAAATTGTGCAGGTTTGTAATGAAACCATTAAGATTGATACAAATGAAATGTGAATTTGAAAGTATAGATGGAAAAGTATCAGAAGAAATGATGAGGAGTCATGAGAGAATGATAGGGTCTGATGGCACCAAGATCACAAATGATTCTTTAGACATCTATAAAAAAAAAAACAGAAGAAAAAAAAAAAAGGAAGAAAGAAAAAACTCAGAGAGAGGAGAAAAAAGGGATATCAGAAGTACAAATACAGGAGTCATTTCTGAAGCATGTATTAGCAGCATTTTATTAAGACAGCTAAGCTTGAAACTAGATGTTCTTTCAGGTCCCTTCTAACCCAAGGCTTCCTATGACTCTATGATTCTAAGGGGTAAAAAGATAAAGGTAAGTCTAATTTCAAAACCAATAACTTGTTCATGAAGTTTTTGAAGTAATCACCTGTATGTATTTACACGAACACGTTAAACATCAGACTTTCAGAATCATTCAGGCATCTTTTTTTTTT
>VXAV01009460.1:10070-28818 GCA_013399715.1 Alectura lathami | reverse complement strand
CTCTAAAATTAGTATCTAGACGTGGGGAATGTATTCATACTTCTGGCTGAAACGCATTGAGACAGATACCAAAGTCATGGGGTTTTAGCTCATGTGGAGAAGGGTCCACTGTTTGTGACACAGCTTGAAAGACTCCAAGTTTACCTTCATTTTAGTTGATTCACACTGGCACAAAGTTAACTGTTCCACTTTTTCATCAATGCATTTGAAGTTAAAAAAAAGTGACTTCAGTGTTCCAGAGCTACAGCAACACAAGCTTCAAGGAACTGTATGGATGCACTACTGTACCAACTGCCTTGCTAGGGAAGACAGAAGACTACACCAGAGCAGGTGATTGTCTCTGGATAAAGGCACACAATATCCCAGTTCGGAAAAGCTTCAAGGAACAGAATCCTTTCAGAAGTACAAAGTTTGTGTTCCTCTGTGAAAGCTGCATCCAGAAACAACACACTAAGTTAAGCTTTTACCTGAAAATGAAGTGCTTCTAAGACCTCTTTAGCATTATATACTGTTGAACAATATCTAATATGAAAACATAAACACACATATTTAAAGTCTTCATTTTTAAGAATTTGACATGCCTGTGCTCTTACTCAGGATTTTTGTTGATGTCACTCTGAGAAATACTTTAAATAATCCAAGATGTATACATGGGAGAAGAGGTTTTAAAGTAATCAGCAGTGTGAAGCATCAGTGAACTTCTGTGAAAAAGTCTGGAAATCTGATATAAAAGATCTGATTTACAAGATAACACTAACTTGAAAATTTTAGAGCATTAATATTTACATAAAATAATGGCATAAGCGTCAATGTAAAGATTTCGTAAGTATTAAATTCTGCATTTAAGATACGCATACTTGAATACTTAAGAGCTTCCCCAAAAGTAATCACGTGAAACAATTTCCTCCATCATCCCAAGCAACAACTGACCAAGTTAATCCTCTTGCTGTATATTGAAGATGTATATTATACGATGCTACTCAACTCTCCTGAAGCGCATTTGACACCCTACATAATTTAATTTCCACAATTCTAGTAAGGTTAGAATTGCTACAAGTGGTTATTCTCTCAAATTCCACAGTACTTATGGAAATGTGACAGTATCTTACCGCTATGTTTCCACTGCAGCTTTGGGACTGGCAAACACCTGATATTCTGTTTGGAATCAGCACATCATCCCAGCAAGATGGGCCCTTCAAAATAAACAAAAACACAAAGGTTTTAGTCTACTTAACATTTAAAGACATGAAAGTTGGTTTTGTTGCCTCTTTTCCAACCCCATTCCTTTTTAGAGTTTTACTAGATAGTTTTACTAGTTCAGTGCTGGAGAAGCACAATCAGATTACATGACAACAGTCATTAACATACACAGCCCCTCCACTCTGAGTGCAACACTGAGAACAGGAGTCAAACAGGAGGTGTTTCCTCAGCTTAAGACTGTGACTGAATTATGACTAAGACTCATCTTCTAGTTAGCCTACTGCTGACTAAAGACAAAAAAAAAAAAGGAACAAAACTAGGGTTGGAAGCAATACACAGAAATACTGAAGCATAACACAAATAACATGTTAAACATGCAGCTTTTCTGTATTTTGTTTTTTAAAGTAACAGTTCATCACTAAGCACACTAGAAAATACAAAAACAATTTTAAAGATTACAGTTAGGATCATCAACATTTTTGACCACTGCAAAATACTGTTGTTAACAGAAAAGTATCAAATATGAGTGCAAATACAAAGTCATGTACAGGAACACTCAAAAACACTTCCCAGGATATAAGAAATTTCGAAGACTTGCTCTAACATCATTTATTTTAATATCAACAGTTAATATCTAATCTCTACACAATAAAATTAGCCTGGGAAATAGATATGAAGCTTACATATACCCACACAGATGGAAAAAAAGCAACTAAGAAAATATCAGTAAAATATTTACACTCTTAATACTCAGTGTTTTTGACCAAAATATCATCCAATATTTGAAATGTGTCTGCATCCTGGAATGGCAAATGGAAAGACAGCGTTTCTGAGCTTATTTCTTTCCTAATAATTACTGAAATGGGATTGACTTTGCTGCTCCCATGATTCTAACAACCTTCCTTCCTTTTTCCTTCTCTGTCCCCACAGTTTAGTCATGCTAGCTTCCTTTCAGTCCTCCTTGAGTTTCTGTGCACAGAGCTTTTGATTCTAGTGTAATTTCCATGTCTCCTGGAAAATCCAACTCTTCTCAGTTGCTTTCTTCTAAAGAAGCATCCTTACTGTTATGTCACTTCTCTTTCTTAAGATTAAGCACAATATATTCGTGCTTAAGATGAAAGAGTGCTTTACAGAATTATTCTATAAGCAAACACACACACCCAAGCATCCACTATTTTTCTGATCCTGTTAATATTGACAGTAAGTCTTACATCATCCCTCCTTATTAACCATTAATTCTGCTTTTACCTGCATGACTGATGTGCGACAGAGTCAATGGCATTATGCCAGTACACACACACAGTCCCACAATGGCTACGCAATCTCATGAGTAGAAGCAGTTCTGCAGATGTTATCAGCTATGGTACTAATTACATTGATCACTTATTTCAAACCAGACTTTTTACAGTTATAAATCCTTTAAACTTCACTAGAATCATTTCAGGAGAAAGCTTCCCAACTATTCAACAGTTCACAGGTGTGGGTCCATAACCAGAAACACCAAAGTAGTCATGGTAATTCTTAAGCAAGAAAAAGCATATGTAGAAATCCATATTTCAAATTGATTTGCAAGTGTGACTATATGGATTATGCCACAGTCTCCTAGTATTTGAGAATGCAGTAGCTGCTTTGCAAAATATAATCAAGAAGCCACCCTTACAGAAACCAGAGGAGAAGAGAATCCATGCAATATTCACTCTTCTTAGGATTTAATAACTGGCATGAGATCAAGTCCAAATACATTTAATATGGCAACAGATTTCTATTTACTAATAGCAATATTACACATGCTTCTCAGTTACTTTCATGAGGTCCCATCTACAAGGGAAAGCTTGTATGCTACATGGCATGGTGTGACCTTAGTCCTCTAATTTGCTGCAGTAATTTCCTTTAGACACTTCTCATGCACACAAGAGTAGTTTTTACATGAAACAGCTCTGCTTGAAATGAGAATGTATCACTTTCCTCTCCAGGCATGTTAAAAGCTTATACAGTGAACTAGTAGCACAGTCCCACACTATCAGCAACTATTCAGTTGTTCACTCATGCCATAGCTTACAACCTCCTAATTTTCTTTCACAAAATAAAGTGCCATACCCGCTTCTTTTCATGGGCATACAACTCATAAGAAAATCAGATGCATTTAGCTCTTCTGATAAGATTACTCAGACATAGATTTAGCTCAACGGAATTGTCTTTGTTCCAATAAGAGATCAAGCTCTTAATGGACAAAATTGATCCAACAGCAAAGTGCAAGAGGGATAGGCAAAATATCTTGTTTCCATGCCTGACTGTGAGAAGTAAGAGGAACAAAAAGGACATACATATACATATATATATACTTGTATATATATATATTTATAACAGCAACCTCACCTCCAACCACGCTTTACTTTCCATATTTGTAACAAGAGCAATTCTCCTCTCCCAGATCTGGGCTTGACATTCTTCTTGGTCATATTTTATTATTAATGATCATGTAATGTACTTAAAAGATTTAGCGTGTTTGAGAATTTTAGTTTTGCACATTAAAAAAAATAACCAAAAAAGACATCCTTGAAAAACCACAAATTCTGATGTTTCTTCAGCAACAGCACTACTAAAAGTCATTACTATAATTGCGCCAAAATAAAATTAGGCATTCTGGCAAGATAAGCACATGAAAATGCAATATTTTTTTTTGTTGCTCTTTCTCAGCTCTAAGAAAAGCCTGTCAAACTGCAGACCAGCCATTCGCTCATGTTGTTATAATCCTGCATGCTGTAGTGTTTGTAATTATTACTTTACATTAATCAAGAACACACTGTGAGAAGAACAAAGCTTTCTGATTGCAAGATTAAAGCAACTGCCCCTCTTGTACAGAGTCAGAAAAAAAGCTATCCAAGAATATACCAGAGCAGACATTTTCTGGTGTACAAAATAAGAAAACAGAATAAAGATAAATAGGAAGAACACTAGTATAGTATTTAATTTAGAAAATGTAATGTGAAATGAAGCTGAATATTTCCCATACAAGAGGGCATGGGAATTTTCATGCTTTAGGAATATGGTAGGTGTTCTTTCATTTTTTGAGACAGAAAGACATGGGGGGGGAAAAAAATAAAAATCAGCAAATGGCATGTCAAATTTGAACCAAAGCATATAGTATGTGAAGAACAGGAATGACTAAGGTGTTTTTTCCATATATGAGGAAAGTACTGGAAACCTATATACACACACTTGCCAGTATACTGCACTGGTAGACTGCTGAGCAGACAGCACACTGTACTCCCAGTATATTTGCCATCCCATAGCCTTTGTATTGTAGAACTATAAACGAATTTTGGTCAAACTCTTAAAAATAATCTCCCTGAACAGAATTAGTCTTAGTGATCTCAGATAACAAATTATGCAAAATGCAGTTGCTGACAGAACTGTTGACCTGTGAAGTCAAGGAAAGGACAGAAACAGAGGTCAGCAATAGAATCCAGTGATTCAAAAACTCTGAATCATTTAAAAGGGTGAAAACTATCCATGTACTTAATGCTTTGTATTTTCCCTGCTTTATATTCTCCCCTAGTGAACAATATGCAGCAGAATATCATTAAAACACATCTTTGTACCTGCTAATACCTACATGAGAGACATAAATCATTGAAATGTTGAGCAAACGGCCCAACCAAGGGACAAGTATTAATGCTAAAGGATTTTTGAAGTAATGTAGAAAATAATTCCAGATACTTGAGAGGGTTTAAAGTCAGCATACAAGTTACTGAATAAGGGCTAAGTCTAATGCACACCATGAAAGCACTCAGACTCTTCTGCAAAATACTAGCTATTGACCTGTCTCAGTAAGAGAATATGAAGAGTTAACACTTACATGGTGCCCCCTTCAGCATTATTTTAGTATCTTGAGGCAATAAGAGGGCTCCCCACAACGCAAGGATTACTGAAAAAAGTTCCTGTTTTTTTTTTTTGCTACTCCATAGCGGGGATATCTACATCAAGTTACCACAATTCACTGCTTCTAGTGCCAATATGGAAGGAAAACTCTGGCCCCCAGACATAGCACCAACTGAAAGTATTTAACAACATTTAACTGAAAGTAATTTAACACAATTTTTAATTATTGATTTTGGTCATTAGAACAATAAAGTACATTAATAGCTTTATTCATTTGAAAAATAATACTGAAATAGAGTTAATCACAAGTTTTAAGTCTCTGCAATGTTGACCCTACTGGCTTCATTTATAGTGAAGAAGTTTTCCTTGCAGAGCACCTGATTTAATTAGCAAACTGACAGTTTCATGTCAATAGTTACAACTCATCCAAAGCAAAGTAGCTGACAGTTTGCTGAGCCGTATGCAGTTATGAAATTCGGAAGACTTCCTGTGTGCCAGTCATTTCAAATCAAAGACCAGGGATTCACACACTTAACTCAAAACACAGGCAATTGTAGCGAGCAGGAGATGGAATCAACCTGCTGTGCAAGCTACAGCTCTCTACATTAAAAACATTCACTGGTGAATTACATGGTTTTGGTTGAAATCAGAAAATGCAAAGTCCATTTCTGAAATTCGTCCAAAATACTGCTTATGTTACCTTCCTTTGCACCCTGAAATCACACTTAGGAAAGGTAAACAGACAAAATATGAATTAAAATTTTATTTGTACCTCAGCTTTACCTAAAATGGCAGCTGCCTGCGGCTATGTATGTCACCCACCAGACTTGTGCAGGCTGGGCTGAGGAGAAGCCCCAGGGAAGGGCCTCATTCCCAGGCACTGCCAGAGCCGGCCGCAGGAGGCAGCCTCCCAGGGACCCTGCCCTCAAGGCTGGGGGCTCCCCTTCAGCTCACTGCAGGGCTCACAGGGCCACAGGTTTCTCACAAGTTAAATAACAACAAACCTTCATGCTAAAGATGTACTATTCCTAACCAAGAAGCATCACCAGTTGTTGGCAAGATGGATCCACCCTGACGAGGCTGCCTGCAGCTTCCCTAGGAGTCACTGCTTGGAGCCAGAGAGTTCTAAGGGGACATCAGCTATTTGGAGGTGAGGTGCCTCCAGGATCTGGTTGGGAACCCTCAAGTCTTTCAGCCTCTCCAAAACTGAGCGATCTGGTTAAAACCCATTAACACCTCTAAAATGTATTTGAAATTCAATATGACAGGGTGCTGGTGATTCTATTACACATAATAAAGAGACCATCTCAGAACAGAATAGGTAGAAGACATTTTGTGTAAGTTTTTTTTATCTGAGGTAAAACCTAAAGTTTCATGTCGCAATTTCATCTCACAATTTTGTCTAGTGTTCTACATAAATAAACAATTTTATATAATTTAGATAGAGAATGGAGAATATCTGGCCAGTGCTGCAATCCAAAGATTTATAATCTATGCCTTCATGGGAAATATATGAACTGAGTAAAGAAGTACACACAAATACATAAAAAATAGTTAAACTCCATACACAAACGAAGAACTAAAATTTGCATTTTCCTAATAATGCTAATTAGACAACTTGCAACACAAATTAACGTGAGTTGTAGTTAAACAAAGGTAATAAAGCAGAAGTTAAAAAAAACCTAAGGTTCATGAATATTCCATAGTAATAATTTGATTCAGATATGTTAATTGCATGTCACATCATTCAAGTTTAAAAGTCTTTCTCAAGGAAAAATATTTCAAGTCTCTTAGCTGAAAGATGAAGCTAGAGCATTCCCACTATAGTCAGTATCCAGACAAGTCCACAGCTCATCCACTCAATTTAAGGGCTCTTCATTTTCACACTATTGCTGAAGACAGCAGTCAGATCAACTACTCAAGCTGCAGTAGATCTATATTGAGAGGGTACTGCCCTCCTTCACTACACATGCCTGCCATTCCCTTCCCCTCTCTGTGCAAAGATTTTCAACACCTTTATTTCCCCTGCTTTTGCTTTGTCAGAAGGGTCTTCTGCCCATTCCACATGTAATTGCCTGTGCACTGAGGATGCTAGATAATTTCATGAAAGAGAAAAAAAAGGCAGAAAAATGCTGGCAGAAAAATGGATTCTGAGAATAAATTTCTCAACCAATAACACAGAGGTCTAAAGCAGAAAGGCCACTAATAGGAGACAACTTCTTAAGGTACTCAAGCAAATTTTCCAGTTACTGTAGTTTTATGAAACTATAAAATCAAGATTACACACTACAGTACCTGTACAGAATAGATTGCTATATAGTCCATTCTTGATTTTACATGTAATCAGAAATCCTGAAAGACAAAACCTTACCAATTTCAGCACCAATATTTCTACATTTTAATGGAAAGATAATAGAATATCAACAGTTTTTAAAAAGTAAAAAAAAAAAAATATATATATGTTGAAGTTAGCAGTGCCACCTTTGCTATTTTTTTTTTCCTGGATTCTACAATTGTTATAAATATTTTAGCAGGTATGTAACATTTGAGGGAATGCATCTTTAAGGGTTCAGAAGTACAGAACACCCCACAACCAGTGGATCATTCAGATTTATTCAAGATTCATTATAAGGTTATGTTGCAAGAATGTCTAACAATAATGAAGCATGCTTCTGCTAACACAAGAAAAAAATATGCTTCTTTAAGCATTGTGCACAAGCACTTAACTAGTGTTGAAGAATTAAAGCCATGCCAGGCAGGTCTTTAAAACCTTCATGACAGATTCCACCTGACACACAAAAACCTCAGCTGGCAGGCAGACATCTGAGCATACAAACACTAGCGAGAGCAGCTAGTATGACATTCTGGGGAGAAATAAAGAAAAAGCAGGGAAAATGACCAAAAAAAAAAAATCAAGCAACAAAAGAAGGAACTAGAAAAAGACAAGCAAGCATTCACCTCTTTGCAATAGTATAATTGTGCAGCAGTTTTATCTATAATGCAACAAGATCTTGTCTCACAGCAGAAAATTCCAAATCTAAGAAGCTGTTTTGGTACCTACATTCTACCTGTATCTGATTTGCTATGCTAAATCCCTTGAAGTAGACAAGCCTTAATTAAAAACTGTTACCATCTGCATTAAATTAAGCTGTACAACCTCTAGAAATTTGACACACAAGTGAAGTTCAGGACCCTATTACTGACATTAAGGTCCTGCATATACAGGGATGGTTCGACTTGATGCAAAACAGCCACTGAATAACACCACCAGGTAACATGGAGATACATTCCTACAATCTAGTATCAGATTCCTAGACTACTACTACTCTTAAAGCAGTACTTTGAAGACTTCAACTAAACCTTTCTTCCTTCCCTGCCATCCTCTGCCATGCTTCCCCCAGGTGCGTGAACCTGGAATTCTTTAATGATTTTCTACGCACTGGCACAGCTTAACCAGAAGATACGGAACATGCCTCAAGTCAATATTTTATGGGTGCTCAGCTAAACCATAGAAGAGGTGAACAAATTCATTTGGCCCATTTGAAGCCAACTCTCCCACTTCCTGACAGAAGCTTTCTAGTAGGCCTCCATGTAAAGGTAAGGGGTGCCTCTACCACCAGAGTTTTGCAACAACTTAGTCTTGTTTGTACATAAAAGTTGACATCTGTGAAGGTCTTGAGGAGGATTAAGTTGAAGAAAGGCCTTATTTCTTTGCATCTGCCCTGAATCCTTCAGTTAAGCAAGTCAGCTTCAAGAAATAAGACATGTGGTCATGACTATCAGACTTCCATGCTCCAGAGTTCTGAAAACACAGACACCTGCAAGTTTTAAAAGCAAACAGTAAGGCACCATGTTTCAGGCTCAGCAGTGCTTTCCTAGATTTAACTTCTGTTTTTTTTCCCCGCACATTAGAATGAGATTTTTTTTAAATATAAAGTAAGTAACACTCCAGTCACGGATGTTACATATGAAGTTGCTTCCCCTTCACAGGCAGAAGAATGTACAGTAATAGGTAACTGCTACCAAGATATTTTAAAATATGTAATTCAGGATAGATCTAGAAGGTGCATAAAATATTTAATTTCAGGGTCAATTTCAGATTTTCACTGAATTATGAACAGTAAGTGAAAAAAAATTTTAGTTTGGAAGACATGGTATCTATATCTCATTTACAGTGGTTATAACTTGCATTCAAATGACTGAATCCTTTTCAAGCTGAGATCTCTTATGAACTGAGTACACTAATAATTTTTTAGTCTTAACAAATGAGCAAGCCCTCAGATGAATCCAAGATACTTCTACCTTGAATTTGCAATGACTGGCAACACAAACTGCATTACATTTTGTTCTGAAGACAGAAGTTTCCTTTTCTCTTATTGAACTTCCTTTTAGTATTTTTTCCCTTTTGCCACAGAAAGGCAACAAATTGTTTAAATAGGTTAGCATTTTATAATGCAAGACTAACAGTCTATCATAATGATGTTGTTTTCCTTGCCTAACACTCAGCGTAAACCATGACAACAAATAAAATTGAGGTGATTCACTAGAATTAGTATTATGACTAATTCACAGATTAGTACATATGAACTAATCATTAATTTTATTCATCATTAGCAAGCTTACCCATAAGAAATTAAGATATAATAATGAAAAGGATCTAGAACTAGCACTTCAATTTTAAACAGAAGATAGACATACAGTACATTATATATTAATAAACAATCTGCAGGAGTTCCTGGAACACATGCACCAGCCGAGCCATTCATTTCTGTGTAGCTGCTGTTGATAATTTTGTTCCACTACTCCAGGTCTTAAACACTTCCTCAATGCTCAGTTTCCATATCAGGTACAAGCTGGCAATCAATAGCCCAAAATTGCAACTCTGTAAACAAGGTAATTATGATTTGAGGTGATGGCTTCTCTCTGCAAAGAGAAAGCATATGCCATATTTTCACCACTGCAGAGTGCACACTGCAGGCAGAGAAATGTAGTGGAGGATCTCCTGAAAATTGATAATAAATACTATGCAGTGAATGCCTGATGAAAATCAGGGTTCAACTACATTTAATCCTTCCTGTTTTAAAAGGAAACCAAATAAACAATTATCTTCATACAGATTTACTCTCTCAAGTTTTGAGGTGCTTTGTCTATAACCAGAAGCCAAGAAAAAAGGTAAAAAAGAAAAAAGTTGACGCCTGGTCTTAATATTCTCTTGTCAGCAAATTAAAATAGGATCTAATGTCTCTTCTCATACCTGCATTAATTTGGAATGCAAGCAACACTCAATTACTAAGGTGTTACATTACAAATGTATAGAACTGTAATAGTCACTAGTAATAAGACTACTGTTGTACACATTAGCATAGTTACCTTCCTCTTAACTCATAGAAATGTTCTTCCATCAATTCCAGTTCAACAATCTGAGCTGTCAATACAAGGTCAGAAGTTTTCCTCTCATACAGTTTCTGCAAACTTGCAGTGTGCTGGAGCACCAAATTTATATTCTCAAGTTGTTCTGCATTATGACATATAAAGTACATATAAAGCTAAGAAAAAAAAAACCAACCAACCCTCAAGGCTTAAAAATATACACAAGATAAAATAGAGAACATTCACATTTTCTGATTCCTGAGCTATCACCTGCTATGTCTTCCCAAGCTGCTTTAGGTAGAAAAACATTTGAAAACATGTCACATTTTCTAGGGCTTTAGTTCTACCACTGTTAAGACTATAGATTGAACATTTATGCATTATAACTACTTGCAAGCATTTAATTATCCAGTGTGAAAATCTACACACTGCATTAGACAAATTCATATTGTGTATAACTGCTTTGAGATAAAAAGTCACATGTGCCCAGAGCACAACCCTATCACAACTGAGGAAGAAAAGATGGCAAATGGGTAGCAATCAATTCACTGAATTATATAAAGGCTTTGTAGTCCACATACTCTAACAGCTCTGGACTGGGATCAGGTAAAAAAAAAAAAAAAGTTAAAAAACCCACATACACCAAAAAGACTTCTGTTCATAGCTCTCACCTGCCTACTGAGCAGCTTCGGGAATAACACTTCCTTTGTCCACCAGTTCCTGAATCCATAATACACTAATTTCCTTCATATTTCTTTAAGTTTAGCATACTCATAATTTAACATAAGTTTAGCAATGGTATTGTTAATAACATTGATTTAAAAACCTGTTGCATAAATGACAAAGTGTAGTACTACTGCCTTGTTTCACAATAATGCTTTCCATTAAAACCAGAATAAGGGTTTCTTACCTACTCATGTTAAAATAATAATAATCATATCTGAACCATTATTGGCTGTCTGTATTACGAACAAACAGCATAAAAAAAGATTAGTTCTATACGTCAAGAAAAACTCACATATTTTAATTCTATAGCAGACTTAAGGCTGTTTCCTATTACTCTAGAGGAAACCACTTGATTTTAAGCTCAGAGAAACAAATTGTCTTTCACAATCATGATTTGCAATTAACATCTCAGCTTTCATGTAAGTATAGAATTAATTTATCAACTTGCGCATTGTCACTTCTGTCTAATTATATGGTATGATCACAGGAAAAATCCTGCATTACTGGAAATATGCATGTGTCAGTAGGTCTCCGCTCACCCATTCTTGTAAAACATTGCCTTTAAAAAAATGAACTGAGTTCAAACAGCACATGGGAAAAAAAGCAAACCAAAAGAGGAAAAAAAAAACACCACACCAAAAAAACACCCTTCAGCGTTTAACAGCTTATTTATAGTTGTTTAATGTTTTTCATGATAGCAATCCCTGTTATCTCAAATTGATATGCATATGCCAGCCATATTCAGCCTTGCTTCATTTGTTATAAAAGCAATGACCTTTCAAACACTTTCCCAGTCTTCCTTTAAAGAAATAACCACAGACAAACATATGAGTGCCAGTGAAGTGGAAAATTAGCCTTTTGTAACAAGCAAGCCAGCTTCCCCTCCATATTAAGGGAAGTGTAAGACTACACAACAACAGAAGCATGCTTAACTACGTAAGGTTGATTTTACTGTGCAAGCTCCAAAAAAAGTCCTTGACATTGCTAATGTTTGTCTTGTGTATAGGTCCCAAAGCCAAACCTCCATCTGGAAGAGATTTGAACTACTATCCAGGGGCATTTCAGGAGCTGAACCAAAAGGTTTACAGCATTACAATCCAGTTAATTCTATTGCTTCTAATTCCAACTGGACTTAAAGTCTTATCTCTGCGCTCCAGGCCGTCAGATACAGCCTATCACAGTAACACCAATTCCCAGAGAATTCAACTTCATGACACAAGTGAGATTAAATCCCTCCAGATACCCCAAGTAAATGGCTCATAACTCGTTCCTGTCACTTTCACTAATGCCTTTGTACCGTGAAAGAAACCAGCAAAGGTGTAAATATCTACAAATTATTAACTGTGCTTTTCCCCTTGACTGCTATCAGTGATTCCAGTTGTCTGGTTCCTGCTGAGAACATCAGATATTTACCAGCAGAACTTTCTCTTTAAATACTGCACTAATCAGCTGTTGGATAGTTGTACTCTATCAACTCGAGTGTCCTTACTTTTGGTGAAACACAAACAGACACAGAGATATAAATACAGAAATACTGAGGAGAAAACAAGATTTGTATTTGAAACTAGCTGTATGTAAACCCCCTCAAGCTAGGTAATCCCATAGCACATTTCATGCTAAATAATTTAATCCAGGCAAAAGCAAGCTAAAAGGGAGTATCTCAGTCCTACTCATGACACACTTTGTTCCTTCTCACCAGGACATGAGTATTTTAAGGAACTGAAGAACAATTTCCAAGTTTTTCTTTAGGACAAATGGAAGAAAAAGAAAATATTTTCTCAAAACACTGTAGCTTAATAATGAGAAATTCCTGTACATTTCTTAAACCAAACAAACAAAAATACAGCACTATCTTGGGAATACCTCTCAAAAACAGCTATTGTTAAACAAATAAGTTTTGTTATGGGATTTATTTCCTTCTCTTTTTAAATTACAGAGAAAGGGAGAGTTTGGAAGGGAATAAGAGGAAAGGAAGAAGAAATAGCATAAGTAAACAAAGAGTACCCTAAAGTAGTCTCCAGCACTAGAAAGAAACCTGTTCCACCAAATGTTTGAAGTTCTAAATAAAAAATATATACATAGTTAAAAACAAAACAAAACAAAAAAGTATACTGGATTTTATAATCCCAGTCTGCAAGTTTCTAGCCATGTAGTACACCACAGAAAGACAGGTAACACGAGAAAAATTACCTACCAGAAACACAACTCTTCTTTCCAACAGAAGAAATGGACAACTTATATCCTAAAAACATCTACAATAACTAAATCTCCACTTTCAAACACTTGCACTGCACAAAGCTGACAGAGATCTCCACTGGCACTTCTATCAGGAGATTCCCTTCAAGAACGTGGGTGACCAAGGAATGAAGATGGTTACCTAAACAGAGGAGATAACCCCTCAGTGAAGGCTTGTATCTCACAGATGCAGCTGAATTCCCCAATCAGGAGGATGACTGTCAGCTGGGATACTGGGTCAGGCCCAGGGCACTCAATGGCTCTCAGCTGAGGGCTGAGACAAGGCACAGCTGCAGGACATTGTGTTGGCACTAAGCGCTGGGACAGCACCTGGGCTGACTTGCAAACTATGGCAAAGGGGCTGTCTCTGGGCTGCACAGGGTGGAGTGGGAAACAACTGGGCATGGCAGGTGGTCTAGGTTGATCCTGGCAAAAACTAAGGCAATACACAGCTGGAAATAAGAGGCTCTGATCCTCTCAAATGCCAATTGCTATATTTAGGTAACATCCCTTCTGGTAGAGAATAGGTAACACAGGCAGTGTGCTAAGGGTGGTTGTATTTATATTTTGTAATCAGATAATGGGGGATACTGCTGCTGAGAAAGTACATGGACAACTTTTCTTCTGTTAGTATGTCTAGACAATACCCCAACCACCCCCAGGGTGCTCCCACCTAAACTGGCTAACGTGGCTGCCTGAAAACTACTAAGAATTAAAAAATGCTGAGGAAGCACTCTCTGTTAATAGTTAAAGCAGTCACAGAAGATGGAACTCTGTTTTATGGCTCATTTAGGGACCTCTAACTAGAAAAGGACATTGTGCCAATGCAATCCCAATGAAGTTAGGTCAGTGGGGTAGTCAGCAAAAGGGAAATGACTCTGTTAATGAGGCAGGTGACCCCTACTTGGTTTTAGTCTGAATAAAAGACCAGAAGCCAACGTAGCTCAATTAAATTACTGATTGTCAGATTGTGACTATACAGTAAAACAAATAATACCTTAGTAATCTTCTAAGTAGTACAGCACTGAAAAGGAAGAAAACTCATACCCTTGTTCAATCATCTGTATATTACAACTTGTGTGATGTAGATCAAAACAAAACTCTCTACATCCATCAGCAACGACATATTTTGTTTTACTTGAAGCAAGCTTTGAACATCTGAACAAGCTAAATGATTTTGTGTATCAACTCAGCTGACAGTGCATGTTTATTGGACTTCAATACTTACACAAACTGCCAACTTTATAGTTTCAATATTTTGGATAAATTGGATAAATTTGGATAATTTGGATAAATACCAATAAACACTATATTTATTAAGCACATTTATTTATTTTGGGTATTTATAAGTGCAACAATCTTTAAGCATTAAGCCAGGCAACACGTTTTTCCTACATTAAACCTGATTATCTATCTTGAGAAAATGGTTCAGATTTTTAAATTTTTTTAGATATTGCGCCACTCAGTTTGGGAAGAGTTGTGCAACTAAGGTGTCAAAAACCCACTGTGGAAATTTTAAGACACCAGTAAATCATAGTTCCACTGACAGTCAGGCTCCCAATCACTTTTGACACTTTTAAATGAGTTACATTAATCACACGAACATCACATGCTGAGCATACAAGCTACTTCAGATTTGTAAAAGTCTGGTCCAGAGACACTTGCAGTAGTATATATTTAATCAAATATAGAAATGTATGCCTTACCAAGACTTCCTAAATTCCCTTTACAGTGGAGTGAAATACATGGTTTCAGGGTTGGATTCATCTCTTTCTCATGTCTGGAACATGTCAGATTAATTGTGTCCTTCCTTTCTGACAAAGAGAACCTAGAGTTAACTCAAACACAGGTATTTATGTGATAAATGTTATAAAAGTTTAGTTAAGGTGAATCTATTGCTTGCTCAGATAGAAGCAAAATGTGTTTTCTCAGTTGGCTTTGATATGATAATTATTGAAGAGTTCTTGCTCTTTAAAACATACTGATATTATTTATTTGCACATCTTCAGGTTATATGAGGCCAGGGATTCATAATAAATGGGGTTTACAGTGTGTAAGTCTCTTTAGCACAGTCAAAGAGTAAATTAGAAATAAGTTCTTGAATCATAATAAAGGTACACTAAATAAAGCATAATAAAGAGAGTAGTGGGCACACAATGACATGACCAAAGTATATGGCTGGCTGGAAGAGCTACCGTTCATAGAATGTACAAAATCCCTTGCTAATTATGCAAAGTATAGAGCTCTATCTAGGTTCACAATTAGTATCTGATGGCAGAACTACACAGGAATGAACAAGAAATCTCCAAATATAAATTACTTTGGAATTGAAAATATAATATATTTGTGTGGGTCAGAATTAAATGTTAACATGTAAGCTAGTGTCCAACTTGAAAAGGTAACCAGTAATCAGCATTTCCTTTGACCCAAGGATGAATATGAGAATCTGCAGTCTAAAAGAGAAGTTTTTCTCATTTTTTTTCCCTTCTGGAAATATTCTGGAATACTAATCTGAAATCAGATTTATCAAATTATGACAACGGGATAATGAAGCATCCAGTTAAGGCTGAAAGAAACTTTGTTTTATATCTCAGATGTTGTATCTTGAAAATAACCCTGAAATTGTATTATCTATGAATGACTTCCTTTCTTACTTTGCTATCTAGCTTATCATAGAATCACAGAACGGCTTGGGTTGGAAGGGACCTCAGAGATCATCTAGTTCCAACCCCCCTGCCGTGGACAGGGCTGCCAGCCACTAGCTCACGAGATCAAACTGCCCAGGAACCCATCCAGCCTGGCCTTGAACACAGCCAGGGATGGGGCAGCCACAGCTTCTCTGGGCAGCCTGTGCCAGCGCCTCACCACTCTCTCAGGGAAGAATTTCTTCCTGACGTCCAACCTAAACCTCCCCTCTTGCAGTTTATATTTTATTTGATGATGCTTCTTTCTACAATGCTATGATTCTTTCCTTCTTTCCTTCTCTCTCTTTCTTTTTCTTTCTTTCCTATAAAAGATGACAAAACTCTATCCTTTTAATTCATGACAATAATTTGAAAAAAAATAAAAACAGATAAAATGTTTGTGCTTTCTTGCACGCGATTGCATGTTGAAATACTCTAAGTCAAATTAATGAACTCATCAAATGCCAGGGTAGTACCATTGTCTCTCAAGATGTAAATGGCCAATATGCTTACAGTAGTGATTAGTGTAATACACATAAAACTTTATCAAAATAAGCAGCAAGCTGAGCCTAGTGTTTCTTTGACAACACAAATGGTCTGAAGGAAAGCTGTGTTTTCCTCTTTCTGTGTGGCTCCTCTTGGAAGAAGGTAGGGGACCAAAGTGAGATTTTTTTGAATAATTATAATAAACAGAAAAAGTACACACCCTATTCTTCTGAAGCATTCATTGTAATGCTGTGACACTATCTGTTTATTGATCAGGTGTACGTATTTAATATCATCAGTGAAACTGCTCAGGAATGCCTGTGAGATGTCACACAGGCTCAGCAGCCGGCCATCACCGCACTACAGCTGCTGAACCAGGCCCAAACATAGTGCAGTGGCAGGGCAGGGAAGGAATTAAGCTTTCAGATGAGAAAAGGAAATCTGAGTTCAGCCCCATTAGACTCTGTCTCATGTAGGAAGCAGAGAAACAGAAGGATGATTAAGGCATCCCAAGAAAAAGCTTCTGATGAAAAAAATATATTTTGAGATTTGTGCTTTCTGTTTTTGCTTTTACTGATGCCAACGGTGATTCCAAGGGTATGTTCTACCTGAATGAAGTGCAGTGAGTTTAATTCTACTCTGTTCTGGTAGCATATTATGAGTTCTTGGCTGTTAAAAAACAAACAAACAAACAAACAAACAAACAAACAAACAAACAAACAAAAAACTACCCAGACCTTTGCACTCTTTGACAGCACAGACAGGAGCATCCCTTATTACTTTCTAAAGAGCTTGCCATTTTCAACAGCAGATCATAATTTATCACCAAGTATATATATTTTTTTCCAGAAATGAGGCTGATACATTGCTAGTATATCCTAAGAAAAAGCTCATATATGCTTTATATACTTCCCATTATTTTTATATTGTTAATATCTGTCTCATAAAGATGCCTTTTATGTTCTTCTCTCTGTCATTTTTGGCTCCAGGTTGCACCATCTTCTTAATCACTAATACAATACATTACAATTTGACATGAACTAAATAAAAATCAGTCATGCACAAAGCTGAGAATAAATGTTAAAATATACCATCAGCTCAAAGACTGGATATGAATTGTATCTTTGCAGAACTTTTTATTTCAAGGCACAATACAAAATAGGATTCAGAGACCTTGCTGAGTGCAGATCACATTTTTAGATACCTAACTTAAAAGAGGACTTAAAGGTCATCAAGCCTGATTACATTTTGTTCAACACAATAAAGTGCAGCCATGTGTAAATTATTATTGAGCAAATTATGAATGATTCATGGCAGGTTTTTCATTAGAATGTAATGTCTGCTCTTCTGTAAAGTCAACATTCTGATCTACACTGTTATTTCTTAGAGCTCTTTCTATTAAACTAAACAGAGATGGTTTTATTTGTACCTTTTATATCTGCATACAGTATAACCAATGGCAAAGGCAGATTAAAGAATGTCCATCCCTCAGCTACTTCCAAGCTCTCATCATAAATTTAACAGGAAGAGCTGGTTCACACCATACCTAAAAACTTTGGTATTTTCCCTGCTATTTGTTGTGTTAAGGTAGGATTATCATAAAATAAATACAATTCACTATAACTTGCTTAAGAACTGCTTGCTGTCAATCTGCAGGAATGTTTTTCACTGTATGCAGGATCAGCCCCCCTGTTTGCTTCATAAAGGTTACAGAAAATTATCCTTGCCTGCTCTTTAGAAGATAGCCACTTCAAAGACTCTTTTGAGATTCAACAGCCTCTAACAACGTTTGATACAAAGCCAGAAAAGGGCATGTGCTAAGCAAGGGGAGAGGCGATGCTTAAGTTTGCGTTGTGGGAAATAAATGCCAAAAATACAATTTATCACACAAAATAAATTCTCTTTTTTCCCAAGTAACTTTCCCCTCCATACATGTCTACAGCCAATACTCTTCAGTGCTGATAGCTAAATTCATCTGCAAAACCCCATTCTCAAATTATCAACTACTTCTTGCTTCAGTACTCAGGCATTCCACTGTTTGGTGCCAGATGCCGACTTAAACTCACGATGAGCTTTTCGATGTGAGTTTGGCAATTAAAATGTCTAGATGTTTCCTTTACAGATTTATATAAGCAAGCTATGTCTCTGTTCAAAAGAAAAAAAAA
>VXAV01009460.1:0-10055 GCA_013399715.1 Alectura lathami | reverse complement strand
AAAAAAAAAAAAAAAAAAAAAGAGAGAGCAGGTGCTGTACCCAGACATTTTCTGGTTTAGGAGCAGACAAAAATACAGCACGATGCTTCCTAATACATAATAATGGGAGACTGTTTTGGCTTGCAAAAGATTTGAAAGAATAAAATTAATTAATTAACTAATTAATCCCTTTTTTCAAATACCAGTATTAACAGTAGAGAGAAAATTATTGTGGATCATTAGTGTAGAACTGCCAAACAAATACGCTTTTCAAGAGAGGAAGGCAGTGTAAGAGGACTGTAGCAGTTCTTGTTTTCCCAATCTTTTAAAGAACCTGAGTAGAAGAAAAATAGTCTACCTACAATGAACTGCTGCTAGTAGAACTCTCCTGCAAGTAACCTGCAATAAAGCCATTTCACAGTAACGTGTGTCCTGAAAGGGGCCCTGATACAGCACGTTGTTCAAGTGAATGCATAAGATTTGCCAACAGTCCCATTGACTGGGGCAACTATATGATGAATATTGAACATATTTTTAAATGTTTGTAAGTAAATTAAAAAAAAATCATTGCTTGTGGTAGTCTTTCCCCATTCTCATTCTAATTTAACTTTTGACTACAAGTCTAACAAGAAAAAAAAAGTACTGAAGATTCCTAGTTTCTGTAAATAAGCAAATAATATTTCATAAACATATGTTTCATAAGATTGAAATGTCAATTATTCAATTAGGCTTTAGTAATACATTTCAAAAATTAATCTGTTAAAATTACATCTATCTAGTTTTTCTAATGAAAAAATAATTAGACTAACAAAGAAGCAAACATGTCAGATTAAAAAGATGAGGCTGAGGTACTCTAGAGAATAAGATTTGTGATAATATTACCACCAGTCAGATTTCCCTCTCCTGCATTGCCAGCCTTATTTTATTTAATAGAAGCTGCTGTTTTGATCTAGGCACATTTATAATATTTAAAATATTCAAAATTTTTTTTTTTTTAAATGTAGGAAACAAAAACAAAACACAGTAGAATAATATGAGAAGTCATACCTATGAAACTCAGGTAGAATTGTTTAACTACCCAGATTTTTCCACACAAGCTCACTATCAATACAAGCAATGCACAGGTCAATAAGTAGTGACAGCCCACAAAGGAACTCCTGTCAGTCTGCTCTTCAAGAAAAAGGATTTTTACATATAGTGAGGACTGGTCTTCATGTTGTAAGTGTAATGACTTCAACAGTATTGCAATATATAGAGGTACAGTCGAGACCAGACTCCTGTTCTTGGTTAGCAAGTTGTCATCAGTCAGAAGGTAAGATTTTCCAAGCATTGAATATGGAAATCTCTCCTCTTTTAACAAGACGAATATCCAGGAGATTCTACTTTTTACTAGAAGCTTAAGATTTCATCCTTAACGTTACTCAGCTGGGTAATCAAAGCAATAGTTTATTTAACCAAAGATATATCCATATTTTTTCTTGCTTTTTAAAGAAAGTAGTTAGTTTAAATATGTAACTCTATAGTTCTCAAAAGAATAAATTGTAAACCACTGACAATCGTTTGTTCTATCATTCGATATACTAAAGCTAATGTGAGTCATTCTTTATATAACTGATGTATTCTTAAAAGTCTTCCCTAAGTCACTCATGCGTGGGGTTAACTTTCAAATATAAAACCACTCTCCATTTAAATACTGAGTTTTGCTGCACTTGGGCTTCAGCCAGTTATGTTTTGTGAGTATTATTCACATTTCTGAACTTACATAGCTGTTGCACATTCAGAGATATCACTGGTATAGGAAACACGGTAAGCATTGTTGTGGATCCTAAAAATGACAGCATTGTTCTTTAAATCTTTTCTATGAACTTGTGAGGGATGGTAGCCCAGTTAAGGTAACGAGAAGTCCATGTAGCTTAAGTGTTAGATGAATTTCTGATATATTTAACAAAGGGAAAAGGACGCGAAGTAAAACAATGCTATAGGATGCACTATAAAGCAGTGTCAACACGAACACAATCTGATCTACAATAAGCTGCAGGAGTGTTTTGTCAAAAGATCAAAATCTGACTCAACAAATTCATTCTGCATCCTTATGGTTTACTCCTTCTCTTTTTCTCCCTTCCTACATTCTTCTGCTTTTATTTATAACAATTTGTCTAAGACTGCTTTCATTAATCTTTAATATTTATATTTTCCAGGGATAATAACTAAGAATCACAGCAGAAGCTAACCCAGAATTAATTCCAGCTTTTATGTTTGTTTTATCTGTAATTGCATTGTAATAGCTTTCTACTTGGCCACAAGAGTAACTAAAATAAGGCTGAGGTATCCTATAACACAGAGACTTCCATTTAAACACTATTTTTAGTGAAAATATTTGTGTAGCTTCTCAGATGCTGTGGTAAGGAATGTCAAAAATAAAACAAAGAGGGACTTAAACCAAGCAGCTAATTAAAACAAGCATGTTGGTAACCAACGTTGATGAGAACTCAGTGTAAGAAACATGTTTTAATGGAGACAGTCTGAAATACACAGGAGAAATATATCATCACTTTGTGTTACTCGCTCATTACACAGATGAAATGTTTCCAAAAAATGTCTGTATGTGGCCATGCATTTATCTGTCATAAATCACAAGGATTTCTTCCTACTTATTTCTTCTGAATACTCTGCTCGTTGAAATAAAAACATAGGACCAGACAGACAAAACAAATGACAAAGTCAAGTTTCTGTAACCGCAGATCACCATACAAAAGCTGTCAAATTCAAAGGCATAAATATANAAATAATAAATAATAAATAAAATAAATATAAATAAAATACCTACTCCACACATTATCGGACCATGACCACAAAACACCTTTTGTGTCACAAGGCAAACCTAAGATGTACAGTAAAAAATGACTAAAAAAAATTAAAAAGCTGCAACAGTACTGTCACTCAAAGGCTGACAATTGTTTTAACCCCAGCAAATGATCAGGATAAATCATGCAGGCAAAGTGGGAGACTTTTTGTAACAAAAAGCAAACCTACAATTTGTACCTAGTTGTGGCTTTTTTCATTGCTTTTAAAGACAAGGAAAAACTCATCCTCAACAACCCAGACCAAGTTATGTGCCTAGGGACAAAAGTATCCCGTGTCTCTCTTACGCTTGGAAGCCCAAAACTGGACTCAGGACTCCAATCTGTCTCACCAGTGCTGAGTAGAGGGGAAAGACAAATCCCTTGACCTGCTGGCAATGACCTTTGCTATATGTATTTATATACATGTAGCATATATGCATATACATATATGTATTTATATACATACAATGAATGTATTAATGAAAGCCTTCCTATGCAGTCTCTTAACCTTCATTTATTTAGGCTAAACAAGGTAAGAGCTTTCAATCCTTACCCTAATTAAGGTAATCCATTGCCATCGTCACCCCAGCAGTCTGTCTGCACCTGCTATAGTCTGACTTCATGTTCCTTGGAAAAAAATACCTAGAACTGTATGCCACATACACACAAACTATTTCAGTGACTTTTACAGTGGTTTTAAAGTTTCCTCTTCCTTCTGATTATCTCTCTTGTGAAACTAATATCCATTTCAAATCTGACTCTAAGAAATGCCTTTAGTAATTTCTCATCATTTGTATCATCCCATTTAACTGTAAGCATATCACCTTAGATCTCTTACAAATCTAGAATTCTTGTCTCTATTTATATAAAGTATTCCTTAAGAAATATTAAAACTTTATACACATTTAGGTATATTAAGACACCTACATTACTACTACCTAAAAAGTCAGTCATTTTATTAAAAAATGTCATGTGATACAGTATCCTTCAGAAAAATAAACCTTTCTGTAATTCACCGCATGCCTCCATGTGCTCAAATATTTCTTTTTGTGGTGAGTTGAACTTGGCTGGATGTCAGATGCCCATCAAACCACCTCCTCATTCCCCTTCATCAACCAAACAGGAGAAGAAAATAAGATGGAAAAACTCATGGGTCAAGACAGGGAGATTGCTTACCAATTATCATCACAGGCAAAACAGACTTAGCTGGAGGAAAATTAATGTAATTTATTGCCAATTAAAAAGTGAAGTGGGACAGTGAGAAACAAAGACAAAACTGAAAACACCTTATTCCCAACCAGCCTTCTTCCCAGGCTCAAATACACCCTTTTAGCTCTCTGCCCCTATCTCCCTGAACAGTGCAGGGTGATAGGGAATGGGGGTACGGTCAGTCTGCAGCAGCTCCTCTTTGTCACCCCTTCCTCACACTTTTCCCTCTGCTACATGTGGGGTCCCTCCTATGGGTGCCATCCTTCCCGAACCGATCCTGTGTGGGCTTCCCACAGACTGCAGCTCTCCAAGCCCTGCTCTAACACGGCTCCATACTACAGGGCCCCCCCTTCAGGACCTGCTCCAGCATGGGGGCCCATAGGCGGCAGCTCCCCCAGGCCTCTACTCCACTGCAGGCTCCTCTCCGCAGGCTTCACCTCCGGCCCAGGGGCGTGCTCCTGCAGTGGTTCTCCATGGGCTGTGGACTCCTTCAGGCCATATCCCGCTGCTCCACCATGGGCCTCTCCCGGGCTGCAGGGAGCTTCTGCTCTGTGTCTGGAGCACCTCCTGCCCTCCTGCACTGACCTTGGTGCCTGCAGGGCTGCTTCTCTCACTCCTCTCCTTCCAAAGCTACTTCCAAGCACTTTTTACCCTTTCATAAATGTGCTATCACAGGGCACCATCAGTGCTGTCAATGGTCTCAGCTTTGGCCAGTGGTGAGTCCCTTATAGAGCTGGTTGGAACTGTGCCTGTCCAACATGAGGACAGAGGCCAAACCTGCAGCCCACTCCCCATCCCTTTACATAAACCCTTTACACTTTTTAAAAAAAATATTTCTAAAACTTCACAGTTATGTGGTTATAATGACATACTTGCAACTGCCTAAATCACTTATAAAAAGAAATAATGGAACCACATGATGCCAATCTTGAATTTACAACTGTATCAAATACATTTCTGTTTATATCAATATCTGTCTTGCATGTGATTTTGTACTGACAGCCTGAAAAAACTTTTTCATGGGTCTGTAAAAGTGTACATACAGACTGACATGACATAAACCAATGGGCTCTGAAGGCAGAACGAATCATTAAGCCTCCTGTTCAGAAGTCAGGAACTTAGGAAAAAGCTTACATGAAATTCAGGTGATAGAAAACAGGCAAGTATTTCCTAAATAAGAAATCCTACCACAAGCAGTACATGTATGTTAAGCAATAAAGTGACTGTGCGGTTTATTACTGTATTTTCATATTCACCTTTGCGTTCCTACCTGTACTTTCATTTTACTATTATTTCACTCCCTTTCCATAATTCTTACAGTGGCTTCCTTTTCTCACTTTGCTATTTGCTTCTCCCCATTATGTGTGACTTCACCCTTGCTGCCTGCCATTCTTCTTCCCCTCCTTCCTCTGTGGAAGTGTGGCTTGCAAATAATGGACATGAATGTTAGAGCAACTGCATGAACAGGCCTTTCTGTAATAAACAGTGATTAAAGAGTAGGCCTCAAGGACACAGTGTCTCTGAAGTATAAGATAAGGAGCTAGCATTCGGATAGGACAGGAACATATTATAATTAGAGGATAAGTCATAGGTTAGAGCTTAATGAGTGACGCTATTATAACCTAATGAAAATGCAAGATATATTTAGTCACAAAGCTAATGCTATATAAGCAATTGTAACTGCGCAATAAATGTTCGTTTGGCTTTTTGGCTTCTGGCTTTTTGGCTCTTGGCTTTTGGCTTTTGCTTTTGCTGCCTTTTACCTATGAATGCCTTGCTGTTTGATCTCCGATAATCCTCTATGGCCTTTACACCACAGTCTGTCAGCTTCTCCCACCAGCCCTCACTGCTTTTGCTCTCCTCGCCTCGCATGTTCCGGTATCGTTCCCTGCCTCTGTAGTTTCATCACCTTCACACTGCAAATGTACTCTCCCTCAAGTTCAGTTCCCTCTTCTGTACTGCCAATACCCTCCTCCCCCAAATCTCTCTTACTGCTCTGCCTTTTTCTATCCTCAACAGAGACTGTTATTTTCCACAGCTCCACAAGCTCTCATCAGTCCCTTTTAGGGAGAGAACAGAGGAACAGCAGAAACTCCATGTCAGAGGCCAATCTGTGATAATGAGCTCTGTCATGATTAGGAATTGCTTTCAGGATAAGGCAAAACAACTCTGTAAAATAACCACACACATATCTCCTACAGAAATACAGGACTTCCCCCTCAAAAGAGGATATACAAGGGTTTATTGGCAGGTGAGCAGCAAGGGGTCTGCAGAGCTCCTTGATCGTGGCAGTAGAGCAACGCGAATGCGGCAGCTGGCTAATTATGCTGCAAAGAGCTTGGCTGTTTTTCAGCTCCCTTTCTGCATTTTATCAGAAGATGTACTGGAGACTGTGGAACAGGATGTAGATGATTTCTAGAGATATTTTTTACTGCTCCTTCAGTAAGGAGAAGAAATTGTCTGATGCAAGGGCTAGTAGCTCTTTCTACAGACCACAAAAGCTGCTTTTATCCACATTTATGGGCTTCTCAAGGAGTTCTGAAAGGAGAGGCTTAAGGAGAGCCAGAAGACTCAGGTCAAAGCCTACACACCCTTTTGGGAAGCCATTACAAAAAAATAGTTAAACAGTAAGAATTACAAAAATAGAAAGATGCAACTACCCTATAAATAATTTCTTAACCAGCATAATGACAAGCTTTTTGACTTCAAACTATTTTCTTTGTATATATTACCAAAAAAAAAAAAAAACAAAACTAAACATATTTTAAATGGAAAAATACTAAAAATACTTGTTACTTAGAAATGCTTTGCATCAAAAGTTCCTCACCACATATTCATTTTTTAATATTTGAAACTTCATCAGGAATATCTCAGTCCATTATACATCTGAAGTAAAGTGTGTTCTATGCAATTTCCTACATGAAGTACCTTTCAAATAACATATTAAAAGCTAGTAATGATCAAAAGCACAAAGCACCAGAAATTCTTACAGACTTAAAAAGAATTGTACTTGCTCAGCACCTTTGAAAAAGATGATTTAGTCCAGTTTTGTGTGTCCACTCCAAGACAGCACTGCACAATTTGCATATCCATTATTATCACCTTACGCCTGTATAAAGACACTCAGTAATGTGGCACTTAGGAGCAGTCAGCATGCCTTTAATTTTATAATTAACACTTCCAAAAAAAGGCAATAAAATGCAGTTGCATCAGTTTCTCAGTATAATTGTTCCTCTGTCCCCACTGCAGTAATGAGTTTCATGCATCATTTCTCTGTCTGCTTGCAGGTCTGTGACCTACGAATCAGGCACTTCTCTATGATGGGAAAAGACATACCTGACAGTTCTCAACAGTAAAGGCTCTTTATTTCTCTATAGCTTAGTTTAATCATCTGCAAAAAACACAGGATAACAATTTCTATTTCACAGCATGATCACGCGAGTACACAATTTGAGTTAAGTACTGAGCAATGATTAAAGAAAAAAATCTTCAGATCTGGAAAGCTATTTGACATGTTTGAAAGAAACTTCTAGAGGTCACCAGAGGGTGTAAAGAACATAAAAGACGAATACGTGTATGTCAAAGAATCACATTTACTTTCTGCATTCCCTTCTGGTCAACATAACTTCAAATATAAAGACAGCAAATCCACTGTTTCTGTTCTCCATAGATTCAAAAGATATTTCTGGTACTACCTTTTGCATGGGATAGAATGGCTCTTTAACCATGCACATCCATAAGGAATTCTGCTGGAAAGGAGCTGGTAAACTGGTTTTAAAGGAAGATCCTTTCTCTATCAGTATTTTCAAAACAAAATATTTTTTAAAGTACATAGGAATAAGAGAACTCAGTGAGTTCGTTCAAAATCTCAAAATAGCTGTAATATGGTTTAATATTTTATTGAAAAAAAAAAAAAAACAAAAAAGTTGTCAATGTGTAAGAACACACATTATTTTCCTAATAAGACCTTACTTTGAATCCTTAAACAAATTGTTCATGATCCTGTTTTTCACTTGTTGAGTGCAGAATAAATGTCTCAGTTTAGACATGATACACAAAGATAAAACAACTTCCTAAAACTGTGATATTCTTAAACACATAACAAATAGGAAATAAAAACTTTTTCACGATATATTCTGATTCATTTAATGATGTAAATCATACTCTGTTTTGTACCAAAAAAGATGTGTTGTTAAATGAGATCTGTTGTTCAATTTTGCATATACCCTTAGAATACATGCTCTTTAAATGGATTCTGAAGTATATAAACAATATGCAATTTCCCAACTTCATCAATAAACAATTTAATAAAGTACAATGGCTCATAATTCCTAAAACTTTCAGCAAAAATCCCAATGGAATTTGAGCATGATTAAAAATTGTGCTACCTGTTTTCTTTTCAATTTTGTTAAAATAGCTGTCTTTACCTCCTGCCCTCCCAACTCCACCCCAAATTAATTCTGTGATGACAAAATAATTACAAAAATCAATCAAACAAACAAATCAACACAGGTTACAGCATAAGAAATTATCTGTCTCTCTTGAACGATTTTTGGTGTTAAAAAGGTGAAAAAAGGACAGTGAATGAGATGAAGTAGAGGTTTTCTAATTCTCTCAATTTTCTGTAGCACAGCCAAGTCAGCCCCTCACTGACCCTGGCAGCTTTACACAAATAATGCTTTTTAAGCATGAACTGTTATTGAGAAGAGTCACAAATTCATTAGACAAACATACAGTTCACCATGACATCAGGCGTCAGTTTCCTGTTATTCCACCTTTCCCCCTCCTACATTGCTATAGAGCAAAAGGCAGTTCCTCCTGACACATACATCAGTAGCTTTCTCCTTGGGGGATTGAAATTGATATTTCAGAGGGTTGTTTTTGCATTGTTACTTAAAAATATGAAGTGTCATGACTGTAGATGATGCTGAGGTTACAGCCTGCTACACATGGCAACATTAAAAAGTCAATGTGAGCAAAACATCACAAGGTGGTTCTTCCATCATTGCATTGCCATTTGTACTTTTAAAAACCATAACCTTACCTGTTATCAATCAACTACTTGTTTCCATACTGTATGACACAGGGCTCTAGGTAGCCCTGCTTGAGTAGGAGGACTGTACCAAATGACTTCCAGGGGTCCCTTCCAACATCAGCCAGTCTGTGGTTCTGTGAGGTTTTACAGTGAGAGCTAACAGGAAGGTGGGTAATTTGTATACCTGAGTTAAAATAAAGCGTTTACTAGCGGTTAAAACTGAGAGGATGGAACAGGAACAGTTCATATGTAAGAATAAACATGTTAAAGAAATGTGACATTTATCCCAATGTGAACATTACGGACAAGGCAAATTCAGAACTCAGTAATCTGACATTGCAGAGCCAGTTATGAAGCACGGTGGTAGAGCAGATGAGGTGTCTCCCTACAGTTCCTGGACTTATTTCTTTTTGCTGAAATCTGATGAGTGTAAACATGACAGCTCATTTAGACTGGGAAGTCATGTGTCTGTGGATACAATGCTAAATGAATACAGCATTTTTTTTATCAGTTATGTGAGTTAGTTAACTCCAAGAACACTAGCCTAATGGATGACCAAGGCTGAGAGATCATTTTGCCTCTTCATATAGTTTGTCATGCATCATCATCAATTTCCATAACTAATAATTAAACATGCATCAGCCTTTTCTAATTTTGTGATTTCTTAAAATATTTATAAGACAACCCTGAAATATTTGGAACTTGTCTGTGCTTTACTAATATTATAATCTGCCCATTTCTTTGATAATGATGGCATTGTTTTCTATGCAATTGCAAGGAGTTACTTCTAACAGGAGCTAATTGCTAGCAGACAAGAAAGTAGGTAAACACTTTCAAAAGCCTTCATTGCCTCATCCTTAGCAAAAGGTCAGGTCATGACTATGCGCAGGACAGAGAGAAGCCCAGCAGGAAATTACACGGGAAAAAAAAAAATTCAAACCAAAGAAACGGTGCGCTCTTGCAGCCAGGAAGGCCAATGGCATCCTGGG
>VXAV01009458.1:242267-259367 GCA_013399715.1 Alectura lathami | reverse complement strand
CTCTGCCAGCTAGCTGGAAGGTGGTTCAGTGTTGAAGTTAAATGCCTGATTTCAATGTATTGGCAAAGTGGTAACTTTTGTTGTATGCGTGCACGTTTGTGTTCTTGCTGTTCAACACATAGGATAGTATCAGTGGTACTGGTTTGGAGAAAGGCTCTGCCCTGCAAGTTTTGACTGTGTAACATCAAACTACAGGAAATGAAAACTGAACTATGTGTCTTGGGGGAAAAAAAAAAAAAAAAAAAAAAGGGGGGGTTAAAAAAAATTAAAAAATATTTTTNATTGAAAACATTGAAAGCATATTTATGTAGAGTTTAAGGACACACGTATAGACATTTCCTTTAATGCCTTGATCCTATGCTTTGAGGAAATGCAATCCTTAGAGTAGCTAACAGACAGATAAAAAGGAAGAGGCAGAAGAACAGATCCCTCCATCCATCTGTACATATATATATGTAGACAGAGACAAATTGTAGTAATAACACTAATGTCTTCCTATATCATTTGGCTACTATAACTGATGCTAAAATATCCCTGTGGTCTCAATTCAGGCTAGAGTAATTTGGCTTTATTCTGTGCACTAATTTTCACTAATAGTGGTCCCTATACTTCCTGTATCCTCTTCTTGTTACAGCATATTGATCAATATAAGATAAGAAATGGCTCCAAGAGCAGTCCCCCATGTCCAGATGTCATAGGAAAACCTGATGCTAGGCTACGGGGCATAGGCCCCATATTAAGTACTAAGACTTCAGTGGTATGGACATACGATTTCTAACTGCTACCCCATTTCACTGTCTTTCATGTGCTTCTCCATGGAGAAGACTGTGTTACTTTCTCTCCTTTCTAAGTATTCGAGATCTCAAAGAGGAAAGGCGCTAACGATTTGGATGCGTAGTGACATTTTCATTGCGATTTCAGCTCAAGTGTTTTACTGGAAAACAGTGTAGCTTAAAAAGGACAGTCGCTGCTGTGACAGCATTAAGTAGAAGCTGCTTTCGCCTACATAAGCTGAATAATGATGGTCCTAGACTAAAAAGGAATGGAAGGTTTGATCTCTTTCTTTGATGTTTGGAGAGCAAGACATCCTTATTCCTTGCATATCTCTATGCAACATTTTTGTCTGCACAAGTAACATGAGAATATTTAAAGTAAGTCTTGATACCCTTCACCATGCAAAACATGCATTTTTGAGCTGAAAGTGTTTTATAAACCAGAAAAGAAGGCAATGTAAAACTTTCATCAGATGTTTCGTATTTGAGAACCAAATAGTAGAAAGAGAAGATGAACTCAGCATTTTCCTCAGTGCTCCTGTATATAATGAGATGCTGTTTTAAATGAGAATATGATATGAAATGCAAACATTATATTAAATTGTAGATGCACACTGTTATTTTCTTATTTTGACATTTGATTTTTGCTGTCATGAAAGAAACAACTTTCTAATGTGCTAGGGACAAAGTCGGCACTACCTGCTATCTCCCTGGAGACCTTCAAGGTCAGGCTGGACAGGGCTCTGGGCAACCTCATCCAGCTGTAGGTGTCCCTGTTCACTGCAGGGGAGTTGGAACAGATGGCCTTTAAAGGTCGCTTCCAACTCGGACAATTCTATGATTCTACAATGACCACCCCAAAATGTGAATTCCTTGGAAATTTTAATTTTGTTTTATTTTTAAAACAAGTATTTTGTTGGAAAACTACAAACCCCGAACTTGCAGTTCTGTGCTTAACTTCTATGAGTATGTGCAGAAGATTATTTGAATAGTAACAATAAAATCTTATTTCAGCATTCCCATTTAACAAATAATCTCAGATTACTTTTTCTTATTTGTGTGTTTTAGCCTTGTGAATCTAAACTTATATCTAACCTTCTTTAGGTAAATATTTAAATGCATATGCTACAGAAAGGACCAGACTCAAGAACAGCTTTGGAAAAGTGTGCATGCATACAATTATTAAAAAAGCAGGGGAGATTTCATTTGGGATTTATACAGGCAAATACATGTGCACAACTTTTACAGATATGAACTGAGCCCTTACCTTGGACTTGCTTCTCTAGCTGTCATTATTTGAGAGTATGTCTGGTTTTTGCATTTATTTTACCATTTTATTGTTTAATGAATGAAACGTTCATATCATAGCTCCTGTGGCAAATACGTTAAAAACTGTCTCTGCTATTTAGCTGGAAGAAAGATACTTATTAATGCCATCAATACGAATAATTATTTAATATATTAAGAAGTGAGTATGAACTTGTTTCTCTTTTTCAGTTGACATATATTAGCCTTTTGTGGAAAAAAAAAAAAAGAATCTTTAACTTTCTTAGGATGAAGAAACTAGAAGAAACTAGTGAATTGAAGTGACTAATTTTTCATAATGCCATATAAATTGTGAAATGAAATAGATACAATTTCACACTTTTAATTTCATATTTGTAAGTATATATATTTTTTTTTTTGCCTGAGTGATGGTATCCATAAGTGTGAAAAAGAATTTTTTTTAGAGTGCAAGTGACTCATGAATGCTGTAGTATTTTAATCAGCACAGGTGGCACATTATCAGAAAGTTCCTAGTAAATTTATTTTTGAATTATTTGTGTCCATAAGGTGCTACAGAATTGGGGTGCGATAAGACTGTTACACTGAATCTTCTCATTAACAGAAAATAAACATTGCCACCATACTGCAATCTTCTACATTTTTACAAAATCATTAAAATAGAAATATTTCAAGTAGAAATATTCATCACTAAGGTTGTACCAGACCCTATGTTCACCATCACATTCTCTGGCCTATATATCTAGCCTTCTTGTATTTATCCATTTCATTTCTAAAAGGGCTTGTAAATGTTTCTCTAGGTAGTCAGATGATTCACAAATAGAGAGCTCACTTCCAGGTAAGTCCCTTTCTCTCTGAACAGTAGTCCCTTTAAATTCCATGTAACTCATGGCAAATAAAACACGAGTGACTTTTCAACAATATTTATTCTCAGGTTGACTGTTTTGTAAGTTTAGTGCAAGCACCTAGTGTAAGTTTACAGCTGACAAAATTTCAGCTGCATATCTACAACATGATGTTATTAAAGGGACTTAATGAATGCAAAAGATAAATCCCTTAAAAGCATGATGGAAAAACTTTAATAACCTTGCCACATAAACCCTGGATATTCTCATGCAGAATTAAAGTGTAGCTTAGGAACTTTGCTAGACTTTCCACACATTGAGAATACAGACTCTTAACCCTGGAACAACGTTATTACCGTTTTATATATAAGAGTAGGATTTGCACTGCCACATGACAGAAACTCTTGTTAAAGATAAGGGCTGAAATGTTGTTATAAGCTTCTGAATTAAAATACTGGTTCTTCAAATTTATTATTGAATATCATAAGGTCAATATAAAGTTGTGAGAGTTATGGGTTTTTTGTCAATAACATTTAAATTAAAATTTTTCACAAAGATAGTGGTGGTCTCTGAGTCACCTGAGACAACCTACAAATAAAATGAAAGAGAAATTTGTTATGGGTTGCCCATAAGCCGATAGACAATGGACATTCTCAGATAAGACTGTGGGTGACACTGATTTGGAAAGTACCTTCTGTCAGATTAAATAGAAAATATCATGTTTGGTTTCTCCTACAGACATTTTTCTCTGTAATGCTTACACTGATAAATAATGACCTGGGAAAAGCCAAAGTACAGAGCCAGACAAAACTAATGTAACTCTCAGAAGAGGTATGAAATGCAAAGTGTTCTGTGAATTTGCAGTCTGGTTCAGTGACTGAATTTAACATTTTATTACGGCATCTGCAAACATGTCATTTAAATGGATTAGCACTGTATTTCTTATTCTAATAAATCTTTCTGCATTGAGTGTAAGCTGAAAAGTTATAACAGAAACAGCTTTAATTAATAAAATAAATGTACTCAAGGAACACCGTCAGGTGAAAATGATGTTCAAAGTTGGAGCGGGTCCAGAGGAGGGCCACCAAAATGATCAGAGGGCTGGAGCACCTCTCCTACGAGGAAAGGTTGAGGGAGTTGGGATTGTTTAGCTTGGAAAAGTGAAGGCTCTGGGCAGACCTCATTGCGGCCTTCCAATACTTGAAAGGAGCTTACAGGCAGGAGGGGGACCGACTTTTTATGCAGGTAGATAATGGTAGACAAGGGGGAATGGGCTAAAACTGAAAGAGGGGAGGTTTAGGTTGATCATCAGGAAGAAATTCTTCCCTGAGAGAGTGGTGAGGTGCTGGCACAGGCTGCCCAGAGAAGCTGTGGCTGCCCCATCCCTGGCTGTGTTCAAGGCCAGGCTGGATGGGTTCCTGGGCAGTTTGATCTAGTGAGCTAGTGGCTGGCAGCCCTGTCCACGGCAGGGGGGTTGGAACTAGATGATCTCTGAGGTCCCTTCCAACCCAAGCCATTCTATGATTCTATGATTAATGGGGTTCATTTTTCTATCTTACACCACGCCTCTAATCTTACACTTATAGTTACAGCTATTAAATGTCTCTTGCTAATATTCTAAAGGTAAAAGTTATAGTTCTATTTATTGGTCATCTTGTCTGAAAAATTTAACTGTTGATGCTTTTGAAGTAAACATCTACCTAGTCTTGGGATGCAGGGTGAGAAGCAGAAGCTGAGACACAATCATATGGAGGGACAGTGCTATTAAGAGGAAATTAGAAAAAAAAAATCACAAGAACAAAAGGAATAACTTGTACCCTTTGAATATCTACATTATTTAACATTACACATTACATGCCAATTTTAAAATACTTTAGTTTGCCCATTGAAAAACCTACTGTATCAATATGGTTTATCAAAGATGTCTGTTTTAGCTTAAGCCTATGCACTTCATTAAACTCTCCAAATTACGTAATTTTTAGATAGTAACAACAACAACATCAACAACAAAAAACAACACAGAACACACACACATATATAAATCAGTAGCAAGTCTGTATTCATGGTCCTGCTCAACAAAGGGTCAGATTTTGGAGTCTACATCCATGCCCAAGGTACAGATGTCTGTGCATTTCAAAGTACCTAGTTATTTGTAAGCTGTCTTCAGAGCAGTCACATTTAGGTTTGTGGATGCTGGTTTGTACAAGGTAAAGGGTGTTCTGAAGCTTCACTCAGAGCAGTAGTAAGACAAGTCAGTTCAGACATTTACTCAGAATTCAGAAAGCATAAATATCTATTAATTTCTTCTATTTGGTTACAAAAAAATGAGGTCCTTAATAACCAAAGAAAAGGTATCCATGTTTTAAAAAAACTTGATCTGAGGTTAAAATCCTGAATGTGAGGATCTGCCATCTGACTTCCATTCTTAGTTCTTTCACAGGCCATTGTCAATTGTTTAGGAAACTGCTTAGACACTACCAGTACCATGATGTGCCTATATGACACAGTGACTTACCCTGAGTTTACTGCAGAAACTGCTTTTCTCTTTTCTCACTTAAGCCACCAGTGAAATGGGAATAACTGCATACTCTTTTGGTATCACATTGCTTCTGCTATTGGACCATCCACTCTCTACTGGAAGTGGAACCACTTTTTTTAACACCTGTTTTCTTCCTTTCCACACCCTGAATGTTTCTTTAATCATTTGTTTCCTGAGATGTGTGCCAGCAGCAATATCTCTTTTCCAGGAAGAAAAAAACAAGATCCTACAATATTTTGAAAATTTATGTAAATAGTTTGTATATTCTGATTATAGGCTTTGAGAAGCCTGGTCTCATGCCCATGGCAGAGGGGTTGGAAGAGATGATCTTTAAAGTCCCTTCCAACCCAAGACGTTCGGTGATTCTATTCGGAATTCTGTTCAAAGGTTGTTCATTTTTCGTTTAGTTGAACTTTATCTCCTGATGCCAGATTTCTCCCAAGCAGCTGAAAATTATTATTATTGCATTGTAGCAGAACAAAAATATGTGAAGATGTAAGCATAATAATGTTTTAATGGTGTATTTTGTTTATGATCTTATGAAAACTGATCTGAATAAAACTTTGAGAATGCCGAGTCCCACATTGATAAAATACAGTATATATTTTTATCATTGTAGAAGTGAAAAATTATGCATGTTTGGTTTTGCTTGTTACATTTCTATAGTTGGTATAACTCTATAACCAGAAGGCAGCAGTGAATTCATTATACAGAGTTCTATGTAATCTGTGCACAATGCTTGGGATACTTTGAAACCAGATACACACATTCAAATTTTTGATCCAGTGTATGCATGGTACTTCTATATAAAATAATCCATACTGTAAGTTCCTTTAGATATTTTATTTCACTTCCACATTTAAATTTCTACTTGGAAAAATTGTATTGCTCTCTCATCCTTTTAGAGACACATTTATTTATGCCTTAAATGTGTGGTATTTGCGTTCACTAAAATCTACATGTTGCCCAATAAATCTGCTCACCATAAAGAATCATGTTTGCCCTAAAGGGTTTGTTATACTGTACTCAATGAGAGATCTACTGTTGAAAGTGGAATATCCTTCTCAAACACTTTCCAAAGTTCTCCGAAAAGGAGAACGCTGGAAATCCCAGTCTGATACAGTGGATTCACTTCTAGTAACTAACGGAGGGAAAACTGCCAGTAGTGTGGAGACACTAAGGTTTTGTAAGATCTTTTCTTTGCTCAGAGAGTTGTAGAAACAGCAAAGTCATACTGAACGGGTCATGAATGTCCTTGGAGAATGTCTGCTTTCCAGTTTACTGTTATTTATACTTATGTTGTAATAATATCCAGACAGCTGGATCTCACTGCTGTTCCACATTCAGTGCAGCCACTGAAGTAGATAGATACCCTTTCCCTGTGAGTTCAAAATGAACATGTCACTTGTCTTTAAGGGTGAAAAAGCCATTATTTAAAATAATGGCANTATGTGGGCATATCTATATATATATTTAGGTACATATGTACATATTTATATGTATGTTTTTTTTTTTTTTTTTTTTTTTTTCTACATGGGATACATCCTGTATCTCTTGTTGAAATTTCTTACTCTCTCTTGTACTCTGCAGACACTGTAGAAGATGAAATGGAAATGGCCACAGTACGACATAGACCTGAAGCTCTTGAACTACTGGAAGCACAGAGTAAATTCACAAAGAAAGAACTTCAGATCTTATATAGAGGTTTCAAGAATGTAAGCACTTCATTTTTAAATTTACTGTCCGTTTATGTGATACGCCACTTGCAATCTCAGCAGTATAAGAATGACTCTCAATGGAGCCTGTGGGATTTGGTAGTTAAATGCTGAATGCGGAAACATGCAGTAAGTGTGGAAACAATTAATCTGCAACAAGTGAGCTATGTAATGACAGAAAGGTGCAGACAAGCTATAAAGGATCCAGAAGAGAATAACTAAGATAACTGTTGAAGGAGAGATTAAAAGCTGTATTGGGGCTGAGTGGATTAAATAATAGGAGAGTAAATAAATCATGAAGAATTTGGTTAGTTAGAGGCAAGATTTTTTTTTTTTTTTTTTTTTTTTTTTTTTTTTTTTTTTTTTTTTTGTATTCGTTGTAGCTATCACAATAAGTAATTGGCTAAAACTGTACTAAAGGAATTTTTTGCTACATGGACAGCAACAGATGAATTCTTCTGCCCTTCCTAGCTCCACAAGCCCCTAAACTTGTCAGATCTTTTTATTGGGAGTCATTATTTGTGATTTATTGCTGATATATGTGCCCTATTAACAGGCCCCATGTTTTCAGCTGGGTTTTCAGAGGGCCTCAGTGCATGGGTACTGTCTGCCACCTTTGCTGATGTGTACTTGCTGTCCTGAGCATGCCTAGTGCTGGCATGTGAGGTGCCTTGTTAGTACAGCAGTGAAATATGGCACAAAAAGATTTTACTAAATTTTATTAAGTTTTATACCAAAAGTATATCTGTGCTGAAAGTGACAGTTGACCCTGGTATTACTGATACTATTTTCACAGAAAAGCTGAAGCAGCTTTTTTCCACGTGTTTTATTCATTCATGTGATCAACACTTTTAAGGATATTACATTCAATTAACATTGGATATAAAATATTTTATTTTAAAAAGCTTGAATAACAGCAATGGTTTCCAAATTATCAGGTTAGCCTATGAACTCAGTTGTGAGTACTGAAATTGTGCAGGTGCTATGTCTCCTGCTGAGCTGAAGGTGAATGATAATAGCATTTATCACTTTTTGATGTAGTTTTTCTTTTGCTTTTACAAAAGGGCCTTCTTCTTGCCCTTGCCCTCGCCCTTACTACTGAAATGAATTGATGTAACGAGTGCTATAATGCTAAACCACAACCAAGCTTAACTATGGAATCAGAGAGAATATTTTCAATATCTTGTACAAGAAGTAAATTTTTCAGAATTCTAGATATCGTGTATTTTGTAGTGAATGCAAGCTGTGCAAAGGGGTGTTTTAAAACAACATTTTTATTGAAAGCTCACAATGCAAGTAAAATATAGAGTCACTTATTGTGTCCTGGATATATATCATTCCCACTTCCCGAAGGTATATAATGTTGCCATGTTAGTGATTAACAGTGATTGCTCTTAGAGACTTTTCATTTCCTTAAGGTACTAGAGAACATTCCCCTGTTAATGACAGTATTCTCTAGGTGCCGCAAATCATGAGATAATGTTCCTAATTACCTAAGACAAAAAGGTAAAAGCACAGTAGATAAAACGAACCTTCCATCTGTTGCTCTAAGAAAAATTATTTTTAGAACCTCAGAATAATGGACCTGGATGCTTAAAAAGGACCTTGATGCTTCTCTGTGTAAAATGAAGCATGGCAAAAGAAAATACGTTACAAGGAAATACTTGAACTGATTGCTATTTCACAATATTTTCACGAGGTATTCCAGCTCTTCATATAATTTTGTGTTCTAAAATGTGTTACATCAAATGAGTTTTGATGGTAATACATATTTATCTGTGTGCTTCATTTCTTTATCAGTACATGATAATTCAAGACATGCAAGTATAAATATCTTTGGCTATTTAGAGGTAATGAACATGGAACTCAGATTTTTTGTGTTTAACATAATTGCAAAATTATTAGTTACTTTCAAAAATGCTGTAACATATGCCCAGGACTGTTGATGGTTATAAATCTGTTTAAAGCAGTAGTCTTAACCCAAACTTCAAACATAAGAAATGAAGGGCTACAAAATTTTTTGTTGAGCTGGGGTTTGTTTTGTTTCTCGTATTTGTCTGTTTGTGCTGCAAAACTTGATTGCAGTTCCCTAATCTCTTCAGAGAGTGGGTAGGACAGGTCTGCCTCAGCTCTGTGAGAAGGTTGTCTTTATGAGTTAGTCCATTTTCCTGTCACATGTTTTGGTTTTATCAAACACAGTTCTAGTGGCTTTGGTAGACTTGATATGGGGCAGCAATATAGTCCTTCCCATGGCTGTACTTCAATGATCACACTCAACAGTGCTTATTGAATTCTGTATGCCATCAGCCACCTCCCTTCTTACTTCTTTTAGATCCAGTTTAATGCTATCCTCCCAGTATCTTCACCCCATGTGCTTCATCTCTGTGCTTCATGCATCAATATATGCTGGGGGCAACCCAGCTGGAGAGTAGTTTGGAAGAAAAGAACCTGGATGTCTTGGTGGACAGATTGAGGAAGGTGGTCTTTCCCTTTTATTCAGCAATGGTGTGCAATGGAGTGCTGTGTCCAGTTCTGGTTTCCTTAGATCAAGCGATACATTGACAAACTGGAGAAAGTCCAACACAGGCCCACAAAGATGGTGAAGGGACTGGAGTATCTCTTATATGAGGAGAGGCTGAGACAGTTGGTTGGGACTGTTCAGCCTGGAGAAGAGAAGGCACAGGGGAATCTTATTAAAGTATATAAATATCTGAAGGGAGAGTACAAAAAGGATGAAGCCAGGCCATTTTCAGTGGTGAACAGTGCAAGGGCAGGAGGCTGTGGGCACAAACTGGAACACAAGAGGTTCCTTCTGTACTTTAGGAAGCACTTCTGTGCTGTGCAGGTGACAGAGCACTGGCACAGGCTGCCTAGAGGCTATGGAGTTTCCTCCTTGGAGATATTCAGAAGTCACCTGGACATGGGCCTGGGCACCCTGCTCTGAGTGTCCCTGCTGGAGCAGGAGTTGAACCCAGATGTCCCTGCGAACCTCAGCCATGCAGTGCTTTTTGATAATCTGTTCAACCATTCCTCTAGGAAGGAAACTCCACAGAAAGATTCAATGAAGCACACAGGCACACAGGCATCTTTAACATGATACTGTCAAAACATGCAGAACCAATCTCTTTGCTTTATGCCTTCCATTTACATTTGCCCATCTTATAATCTCTTCAACAATATAATGATATAAAGCAAAAAAAAAAAAAGCATTAAGACATGACTTTAAGCTTAAATAAAGGCATGAATTTAAGCTGCTGTAGCCCTATTGGTATTATACTCCTGTTAGGCTAAATTTACAATATCTCACAGCACAGTACCATCAACATTGTACTGGCCGGTGCTCAAGAGAGCTGTAGTGCAGAGCAGGGGTCCTATGCGCAGGACAGCTAGTACCACCTGACATAGTTATTACATGTGCTTTGATTAATTCAGCAGAATTATGCCCTGGGTAATCCCATGCCTGCAATTTTTCTTGTCTATATTTGTATTGCCAGTGAATTATAAAATAAATATTGCTTACTATTTGATCACTTGATATGTGTAATCATCCTGCAGGAGTTAAGATAGTTCAACTCTTTCAGTTAAACTAGTTATTACTTGCTATTTTTCTAGCAAATACTACTTCTTCCATAAAGCATTTCTTCCTCTGTAAATCCACAGGTTACCTATCTCTTTACAGAGGGAAAAGACAGCAACAGTCTCTTTATATAGAGCCTAGCAAACCATGAGACTTGCAATAGCTAAGCTGTAATACTACCAGAAGGTAAATTATTCATAATATTAACATTAATAACCATAATGAAAACAGAAAATGAAGATACAGAATGGGCAAGACTCCATACATACTGTGGTGATGGTAGATATAAGTTCATAACTGGCATTTCTTTCTGAAGAACTTGGGTATCTCTATGTTATAATATTTAACGTTTTAGGTATGTGAGAAAGTAATGAATAAAAAAAGTCACGTTACTTTCTATGTATTTTCAACAGCCATATTTTTGCCTCTGTCCTTGTGCTAGAATAGGGGGAGGATACAGGTCTCAGTCATGATAAAATCAAGGTAACTCATTAACTAGAAGAAAAGCAGTACTAGGTCCCTCTGCCTCTTTCAACAGTGGCCAAATAAATGAAAGAAAGTAATAATAAGGGAAATTTGAGTTGCAATTCCCCTAACATACTGTTCTGCTACTGAAATATTAACTGTGCTGAAAGTCATAGCTGCATATTTTTATTTTACATACTTTAACTACATTTATATCTATATCTTAATTATGCCTTCCCTGAAAAGTAATTCATTTCACTTTCAAACTGGCTTCCTTTTCTTTTAATAAGCTATCTATAGTATTTCTGCTATGAGAAAATGAGTAACCATTACCATTACTTCTCCAAGACATTAATTGTTCAACACATCTTTATCACATTTCCTACTTAGTCTCTTCCTAACTGAAACTTTTTGTCTACATAATCTCTCATTATACGTAACCCATTCCAGCCTGCTGACATCCCTGAATCCTGGCCAATTCTAGACCAGAACTTCACCCAACTTGTGTCCAATACTGTTTATGGTATATTCACATATAGTTCTTACTGTCTTGAGATGAGAAAGTAGCATGTATTATTTTATTTCTGTAGCATAGGTGATGTCTACAAAGTCTGACTTATATGGTTTTTATTTAAACAGAAATAAAAGGAAAAAAAAGATAAACATTTAAAGGTATTTTGCACTCCAAATCTAGCAAAAAATAGTTCATACAGCGAGAGCACGGAGCCTCAGATAGCATCTCTGTGTATATGTGCATATGTGAAAGCTTTTGAGAGTCTCAGATTACATTGTAGAACAGCTGATGTTTTAGGAAGCAAAAAGTACAATGCCCAAAGAGCATTGAAATGCCTATCTTGCTGGCTGTTTTTGTAATAGTCCCAGTCAAAATTGAAAATACAAGAGGAGATACACTAAAGAAAATGTAAGGAGGTGAGACAAGCACTTTCAGATGTTCTAACAACTGTTATAAGAAAAAGCATGAAAGGAGAACTTATGCCATATTCAGCAATTTAGCTGTTTTAAAGCTTCTATACTGTCCTTGAAAAATGAGCTTAACGGAAGTCCTAAGCCCTCCTCAGGCTCAAAAGGTTGTTGTTACCACTCTGGTTGTACAATGTTCCTGCACTCTTGTTGATGAATTGTTGCTCAGCTGCCATCACAGTGGGACCTCTCCATTTGTGTTTGGCTTCCTGTCATCCCATTTCTTGTAAATTGAAATTGTGATTGCTTGCAGTCATTAACCTTTCAATCCAATGGCTCTGTGGCAGGCCTAGTACAAGTAGTACTTCAAAATAAATTGCACAGTCTATCAAGCATGCACTCAACATGTGGTCTTTCTTTCTCTTTTGTCCATTGATAGATCTCTCACAGTTTTAAAAATGTCCCTGAGCTATGGCACATTTCCAATTTAAAAATGCTTAGATAATGCTTGTGTTGCACAGAAGATGCTCCTGTGCTGAACTTAAACGTTAATGATCTTTTAATTTTGGTTGATTATTCTCATAAAAAAATCTGTAGAGCTTTGTGTTGGGAAACTACTAGACTTCCCTGGAAATGTGAAAATATTTTTTGCTGAACATATATCTTACCCAGATGTATATCAGACAAAGTGTAAACTGAAATTGTGCATGCATAAAACTGTCTCTGGGTACATACTGTAGCTTTAAGTAGGCAGCTCTCTATTTGTGACATTGATTGGGAAAACAGCATTTTAAAGACATTTCCCTATTAGTTTTAGCAAATGAGGCAAACAAAGACAGCAAGAAAATAGGTTTAATAATGTTACACTCAAAGATAGGTTCCTCCCATCATACTACCCACCCATGTGCAAAGCTCAAAATATGCTAATTTATTCAAAGATCTTTCCATTTCAATTACAGTTTGGTGTAAGCATGCTGCATTTGTGAGCCTCACAGAAAGTTTGAGGACAGCTCATTGTTTTAGATTGTAACCCTCATTTATTGATTGTCTAGGGTATTCAAGAATTTGCATGATAAAGTACAATTGATCTTTTCAGGAAAATTATTTCTCTTTCGTTTATTCTTCTGCTAGTAACAGAAAAAAATAACTGAGGAGAAAGTGCTTGTAGAAAAATACTAATTAAGTATTTTTCCATTCTATAGAAGAGGAAATGAAAGCAAAACGTGTATGTCCTCTAGGTTTAACCATCTAAGGTGTATCTATATACTGAAGTGTAGGAATATAGGATATTTTTTATAAGTTGGTCTAGATGACCTAAAGAGGCCTTTTCGAGTAAACAATTCTATCAGTCTGTGATCTGAACTGCCCAAAATCAGGTTGGACATGCAATTTAATACATGGGATTAGAAAATTATTTGAAACTAGTTGCTATTTCTGTGTCGCATATGGCCACCCAATGCCCTCAAAACCTCACTGCAAGTGCAGTGTGAATTCTCACATTCTTAGTGGGAAAATGTCTCCATAAATAAATAAAATCTGCATCAATTATTACTGTGGAAATTTTTATTGATGTTTGATATGACTTTCTGTATCTAGGTAGTATTGGCATTCTGGCATTAAAAATGATTTTTAGATTGCTGAGACAGAGCATCTTGCATCGTGGTTAACATTAGCTGACAAGGAAGTAAAATTCAAAGTTTTGATGCTGCTCTTCAAATACCAATTCTAGATCTCATATGATAAATGTTCATACTATGTATTTAATGCCCTCTATATCCATATATGTTAGGCTCAATGATATGATCTATAAAACTTTATTTTAGCTGCAGCTCTCATTACAGTCAGTTTCTTCAAAGACAGGGTCCATTAACTGTGATTAAGAAAGACTCTGGGCAGATAGACACCAGGTACAAATATTTATCTGAAATTATATCCTTCTCCAAATCTCGTAAGGGTTATATTAGCGGGTGACTGTGCACAAAACTTGTCCATTATGCTGAAAGTTTTTTACAGAGGTGCCGACTCCTCTGCACAAACAGCAGTGTTGTGGACATGAAGAGGGTGTATATGCAAAGGAACACTGACAACTTGTCTTTTCAAGTAGACTCAGTGATGACATCTGAAGTGATTGTGTCCCATGCATATAAACCTGTTACATTTGTAACATAGGAACACCGATAAAACAGAAAGAAATAAAGGCAGTTATGAATTTTGCTAAAAAATCAGACAGTAATAATTCAAACAGAAAATTAGTATCTGCCCATGTTATAAAACTCCTGTGTCTTGCTCAGCCTTAATAATCTAAACAATAGACAACAACATAATGAAACTCCAAGCAAGTAAACATACACACTGAGTATCATGTCTGCTGTCATCAGACATTTCTGTAAACCAGTTTCTATCCAGGGATAGTTTCTGAGAATGTATATAATGCTCAAATTTTATATTTACTTCAAAAGTTAGATGAGAAACTCAAAACTTTGCAAATATGAGTAAAAATAATTTGGAGGTAGATTTTGACAGACCTGGTGTATAGTTGTCAGTTGTCACGGATTTACAGACCTTAATCTGTTCAGTAAAGATACTCGTTTCAATTAGTCTCACAGTTGCTGGCAGAGACTGAAATCCTTCTGAAAGTTAATAATGAACTCAGTCCCTACACTTCTGTTCATCTCATGACTTACTGCTGTTCACACTGTGTTCACTAGGGAAAAACTGTCATCTAGCACACCAGAGGTTGTCTTCGTAATAGTGATTGCTTACTTCTGAGTTATCTCTGATAACTGTAGGTCCTAAGTCACTAATTAAGCACAATACAGAAAGAGCAGGATTTTGAACACTCAGTATCAATAGCAGTGCAGAATGCTGAATACCTCTAAAGTTCTCATTCTTCAAAAAAATCAATTTTTATTTTAGTGAGATTGTATTGCTCTGAGTGCTTGTCTGCCCCTCTTGCTTGAAGCTGGCAATACCCTTTAATGTAGCTGGTGTGCTGTTAGTGAAGCTCACTGCAAGGCATTACATCAGTGCCAGGCTGAGTGGCACGACTGAGGCATAGGCAGTATGTACCTTCTGCTCTGCCAGACGGCTATTTAACATAGCCCATCTACTGGCAGAGCTATTTTCTACCATAGAGCTTTTCATGTGATATCTGAGGAATATAAATGTTTATGTACTAGAATATGAGCAGCAAAATATCTCTTGGCTACAGCTCGCTGCAGCTACTTTTTGCTGTATCTGGAGTAAGCACTGCAAAGCTTGGTGCTTGAGTTATGCAGCATTATTGGATTTTTGTTTCTGCATCGTCACTAACATTAGAGATGTGAAATTTGGTGCAATGCACCAGAATGGTGTCATTTAAAAATTATCATCCTGTTACAATGTAATTCAGGGACTCCAACTGGACAAAAATACTTTTTAAAAGTATTTTGGCATGCAAAACCTGCAAAATAAAATGTTATGATGATACTTCTGGATGGTGCAGTTCAACCATTTGGGTCCTGATTACTTTACAGAAAAAAAATCTTTTTTGTGTGCTTTGTACTCAGGGATGTGTCCTAGATGCCAGGAATTTCCATGTAATTTTGAATCTGTATAATTTTTTTCTTGTTTAAATTCACAATCAATTTAAATTAAATCAACATCTAGTCTTTTCCAGAAAGGAACAAAACCTTCAAAAGTCCTTTTTTGCATTTCTACAGAACTAATTTCATGTAAATAATTTAAAGAAATTTCTTTGATCTACATCTATTCTAAAAGTAGACGGTGATAAACCTTTAAATAAATCAGTAAATCACAAGTGCCAAAGTATTAAGGTCAAGTGTTTCAGTGCCATGGAAGATTATTACAAGTCATGGATCAACCTACATTTGCCTTGGAGTGAGTCTGAAATCCAGTATCTAGCAGCAGCAGCATTCTTCAGATCAGCTGGACATTTGTGCAGTTACTCTTCACTCAGATTATTTGAATGATTCTCATTTTAACTTTCAAGTGAGGAAATTTATTCAACCCAATCAATTCCATTGTAAAATATACTTAAATAACCTTGGATACAGTAAGTGTTAACAGGGGAAATAGGAACCAGTCACTCAGAAGGCAGTGTGATTCAGTAAACACAGCATGGAGCTAGAAATCTAGAGACTCTAACATTTTGGCTCTCTAGCTGGCTTATTAACTGCCACACACCTTTAAAAGCCCTAACTATCATGCTAAAAAGCCTTCTGGGTTGCAATAGCACATTATATCAGGGTTTCACTGCATGCATGGGCTCCACATTGACAACTGCCTAATTTAATATCTCTTCTCTGACAGCCAAAGCCTTTTAGAGTGTCCCTGGCTATCTGAGAGATTGCTTCTCAGCCTTTGATCAGAGCCTCCTCAAACACGTCCTGGGAACAAAGTGGGGAGCAGCAGTAGGGAGGCTGGTGACTGTGGGAAACTGAACTTTCCCAGGAGCTGGAGACAGCAAAGTTCATCCTCACAGGAGAGAAAAATGACAGCAGAATTCCTCTGTACTGAGTGAAATGTGTGTTCTGTGGATGGTATATTTGAGCAAGACCCCTCCATGGCAAAGTTCCATATCCATCAAGTGGAAACAGCAGTAACCTTATGCCGGAAAAAAACACTGATCTAGGAAGCACTCTATGTGGTGTTTCTAATGGTGATTTACTTGCTCCATTTGTACACCTCTGACATGGAGCAGCATTATTGTGGCCTCACAAAAAGAAATGTATCGAGAACAGTTTTTATGAGTGAGCCCCCAGTAGCTGGATATAGCAATGTTTGTCTCTGGCCCGCTACCTACCAGCAGCTGTGGATATCAGCAAGTATGTAGTCATGCTTGAGATTATACATATCAGCAGCCAGCACTGAACCTAGATGCACAGGATCCGTACTGTTCAGGCTACAGAGATTTGGATCCATATGCAGGAAATTCAGGTACAATAACTTCCCTGTTATCCCATTGAACAATCCAGTTCAC
>VXAV01009458.1:209848-231342 GCA_013399715.1 Alectura lathami | reverse complement strand
ATGATTATAACACAAAAAAAAAAAAAAAAAAAAAAAAAGTCAAAATTAGAGCAAGTTTAAATGAACTTCAGGGATGCAGCTTTGGAAGTATGGAGTGCAGAGAAAAGCTCTATCCCATACATACAATGGAACAACTTTCCCAAGCTGTTCAATGGCACAAATTCTCACTGAGTTTAGGGGTTATCTCAAACATCATCACACTCCAGTGTACCAGAAAATGTGGAATAATTTTTCCAAGTGCTCACAAAACTCAGACTGTGGCCACTCAATGTAGTTAAATTATCTACCCCAAGCAAAGGCTGGCTGTTTGTTTCTGTTAGTGCCTTCAGGCAGGCTGCTACTGGCTCACCCCTTGGCGTGGACGTAGGTGAAGCAAGCCCAGCTCTCTCAGCCTCTCCTCACTGACCACATGCCCTCCATCCCTGCTGCTGAACCCTCCTCAGTTTCTCCACATCTCTGGGAGGTCCCTGAGCCTGTGTTCCTTACTGTGCCAAGCAGGGAGAGGCAACAGCTGGATAAACTACCAGGAGGTGATTTATCTTATTTGCAGTAAGAATGTTTTGTTAGCTTGTACTCAGCTTGAGATCCACCCTCACCCCACGTCCTTTTACGATGCCATTCAGCCAATCACTTTGCAGCTTGTACTGGTGGGACAATTTCTTCCCAGATGCAGAGCATTGCAGTTCTGTTTGAACCTCATGAGGTGAATGTTGCTCTGGATTTCATTATTAATTTGGCCTAGATTATGTTATTAAATGAAGGTCATTTTTTACATTCTCAGGCTGATTTGATCAAAGTCTTGTTATATTCAAATGAAAAATTAGGAACTGGACTGGGTTATGAAAAGCCACTGTGTGTTTGGGTTGTGGGGGGTTTGCTAGAATTAGCTTTAAAGTATATGAGTGTCATTTCAAAATTATGATTTTCCATTGCATTATGTGTTTATAGTAAATTTAAATTTTCAGTCAGACTAGAAGCCCATGCAAAAGGAGAAAATGTTGTTAGTCAGAGATAATTAAGTGTATAGACATGAACATTTATCTGAAATGAAGCAGAAAAACACTGACAGCAGATAAAGCATGGGATGGAAAAGTTGACATGCAAAAGCCCATAAATAAAATATATTTAAAATTGCTAAAGCTCCTAATACAGCTTAATGCAGCATAAAAAAAAATGTTTATTATATGGACAAAAGTCTGAGCTTTGTGTTTTTTTCCTCCTTCATTCTCTTTCTTAAACTTCACTATCTCTCCTTTTTTTGCCTCTTGTCTAAAAAGGGTGTTGATTAGGTGGTAAAGACAAATCCACCCACTGCAGTATTCTTAGAAATACTTTTTTTAAAAAAGACAGCTTAGACAGTATGAAGCTTGTAAATAATTTACAGGTTTTGGAGTAGTTCATAAGATCATGTGCTGGAGGTGTAATTTCCCAGCAGTAAAACTGCAAGCAAGAGAGATCATGAAAAGGAAGAATTATATTTATTATTACCTGACTCTTCTGTCAGTTCATCTTATTTTCTCTTTAAAGGAGAGAGGACAGGACTCAGGAAAGATAGTTCAAGATGAATTTATGCTCCTTTTTTTTTTTTTTTTTCTCTCTAGAAGGAACATATAATACATCTTTAATACAATTTTAAAGGACTGTCAAACAGAAATTTTCTCTAACAAAATAAATTATATGCATCTGGAGGAAAAAAAAAAAAAAGAACATAGGAAATGGTTTAAATGTCTCACATTTCTCTTTCCAATTAATTATTTTCCTTACTTTTGTAAGAGTTTAATGAAAAATTAGAAACTTTTTTTTTTTTTTTTTAATTACAGTTGGTACAATAGAAGTCAGCATTAACTTGACATAAAGCCATGGGGTATACTTAACGATTACAATATTAAATGTCTTTTACATAACTAGAGTAATCTTTTGATAAATGCAACAATGCCAAATTTATGAGTCAAGACAAGAACATTCTTAGAGGTAAATGATGTTGGCTATATATATATTTAGATTAAAACTGCTTAAGGAAAAGCTGTTCGCAGAAAAAGATCCAAGCTAAAGAAAGCAAAGTTTGAAGTAGGTATTTCTGACATGAGTAATTGGCCAGCATCACAGATTTTAATGAATAAACTGAAGATACCATTACAACAGATCTCCACGGATGGATAATGTAAGCGTTACTGGCAATGCTGTGATAAAGAGAGGAGGTAAATACAGAGGGTCAGCCTAGATAAATTCAAAAGTAATTCCTTTACTAATACACAATTCTGAGAAAGTAGGTTGCCTTTTCAAGCATTATTCCTTTCAAATAGTGTGGTGAAACTAGAGCTCATTAAATAACAGAAAAAAAGTACTACTTTTAAATAAGGTAAGTAAACCATTAAGTAAATGGGCTGCTAACTTATTTTGAACTAGCAAAGAAAAATCAGACAAATTTTTCCAGAGTACGTTTAAGTCTCCTCTAGCATGATAACATTTAAATGCAATCAGGAAATCAGGAAATGGGTGTCTTTTTCTTTGCAGCTTTGGACTAATGACTGACATATTTGGATGTGCTGTGGCTGTATGAGTTACTGTAAAAGAAAAAAAAGAGCGCTTCTTGCAAGTTGAGCGTATTTTGAATAAGGTAGAAAAATAGCCATACATTTTAATAAGCCATGGATTTAGATAAACGTGACTAGATATTGTCATTTATTATATATTATACTTTTCTTAAAAAAAAAAAAAGCAGAATCTAAGTTGTACAAATTCAAATGTACAACTTTTTGTGTTTTTTTTTTAGTCCACTCAAAATGTTCCTAGGTTTTTGTCTGAAAAGAAATTACAGACAGAATAGAAAGAAACCATGGCTTCATTTTCTAAATTTTAGAATACTGCATTGTCCTTTCACATTCCCATTTGTCTCAGGGAGAAGGTTGAGTTACTCTTCCTTCAGCAGGTATGGTAATGATGTAAAATGAATATCAGTGTCTGCTTAGAATAGTAACTTATGAAATGCCTTTTTTACATTTTCTAAATTAAATAAATATATTGCTATATCAGTAGGTATCTGAATGCTTCACTGACATTTTCAAGTAAAAATACTGGTCTTTTGCATTCATTTTTACAGCTCCAAAAGCTTCACACAAGGCAGGCAGCATAGTAATCCCTGAGAGGGCCCACAGAGACTCTAGGGCATCTGAATACAGTTCTATGGGGAAGCCAGTAAAGCAGACAGAGACTTTTTAGAAAACCCTCATCCCCAAATACATAATAGACAGGGGGATGTCACCTCAATTAACAGATTGCTGACAAAGGGTAGGTTCATTTTGCTATTCACTCTACTCCCCAAAAGTCTTTAGTGTGAAAGGCAGTGTGGCCCAGCACACAGTACATACCTGGTCTTACCTGTGCTCCACCAGTGACAGCCTCTGTGACCATACACATATAGTTTTGCATTTCTGCCTTCATGCCTGCCATTGTCTACCCATTCTAATCAAACAGAATTCTTACTATGTGTTTGCATGTTCCTAGTTATAGTGAAGATCTGATTTTAGCTGAAGGCAAATGACCTAAATAAAAATTTTTGTCTGACAGTAAGTGACATAAATAAAAATAAACCTAGAACTACAGATCTGACATGGTTTTTCTCAGGCAGTGCATCATATCTAAGTTAGTGAGATGATGCTATTTGTTTCTCCACATAAGCTGTCTAAGCTATGAATATCTTGTTGTTCCTTATATAATCTAATAATAATATCATTTGCTTTCAGAGGAGAAGCTATTATTACACTGGCAAACAATGTTTCACTGTTCTTTATCTTAGTATTAAGTTACTTCCTTTCCCCAGTGCTCCAGACTAGGAGCATGTAAGTTGGAGCCATGAATCTGAATAGCATAGCAATGGGCAAAACTGATCACAAAGATGCTCAGAGGGCTGGAGCACCTCTCCTGTGGAGAAAGGCTGAGGGAACTGTGCTTGTTCAGCTTGGAGAAGAGAAGGCTCAGGGAGAGCTCATTGCGGCCTTCCAGTACCTAAACGGGGCTTATAAACAGGAGGGAGAGCATCTTTTTACATGGGCTGATAGTGATAGGACAAGGCGGAATGGTTTAAAACCATTTAGAGATTTAGATTAGACATTAGGGAGAAATTCTTCACTCAGAGGGTTGTGAGGCAGTGGCACATTATGCTCAGAGAAGCTGTGGTTGCTCCATTCCTGGAGACATTCAAGGCCAGCCTGGATGGGCCGTGGGCAGCTTGATGCAGTGGGTGGCAACCAGCCCACGGCAGGCGGTTGGAACTGGGTGGTTATTAAGGTCCCTTCCAATCCAAGCCATCCTCTGATTCTATGAAAAAAAAATATATATGAACCTTAACTATTTGACTTATCTTACTTTCCTTTGTTTCTATAAATACTTTTGTCTTGTATAGCTTGACAGACTTTTTTTCACCCATTGTGTTTAAGAAGGAATTAAGGCAAAAGGAAATTGCGTGCATTGTCTGAAGTCATCTGCTCAGTCTGGCAAATTCAGGACTAAACTCAGCAGTCTTGTCTTTGACTTTTACTGCACAACTTAGTAACCAATATTGCTTTCCTTTTTTTTCCCAACCTCTTTACATAAATCATTTTTGTAAAGTCACTGCTCTAATCCTATCTTTTCTTCTCCTTTGTTTCCCTTCATTTTCTCTGAAATCACACTGCTATGACACATTCTGCTTGTTCTTCCTCACCTATTTCAGTTTATGAACAAAACGTAAAGAGGCAGAAGGATCTGCAAGGATTGAGTAAGATCTTCTATGACAGGGTTTTTTCAATATATTACCTATAATCCTTGGGTACATAATGGCTGTGTATTCTGAGTGTGATACCTGACTGCAAATGCAGTTCCCCTTCCTGCTTGGTTTCCATGCCACACAGGTGCTGCTTGTCCACTGCCTGTTGTCATCAATAGCACCTTGCACTGCAGCACAATGGCTGCTGTTTACTCTGTGACTGGGTTCTCAGTGTTGAAGCTCAGAAGAAATGGCACAGAAGAAATTTTTGTCCTATGGAACTCTTTAGGAAGACACTTCAAAGTGATACACATTTAATGCATTAATATTTGGTCTGAGGTGTGAAATTAGGCTCCTGGGGCATGTTAAACTCTCAGGATCACTTATGTGTTTTATGTGGTCTCATGAACACAGGATTTGCCTGAACCAGATTCAACACTATCTGTCTCTTGTCTCTAACTTTTTCCAGGAATGCCCCAGTGGTGTTGTCAATGAAGAAACCTTCAAAGAGATTTACTCTCAGTTCTTTCCACAGGGAGGTGAGTACTTGGCAGCTGTAATTGGTACGACGATGTACACAGAGTTATGTTTGTCAGCTTCTGACAAAAGATCCTGTTCAAATTAATGAGACTGTTGTCTCAGGCTCTGTCTAAAGTCATGGGGTACTTACTTGATGGCTGGACACATTTAAAAGCATATGTTTCTGAATGAAATGCAACATCTACAAGAGGTCAGTCTCCTGTTATGAAGTTACCACCTGTCTTTGGGTATCTTTGAAAGACACGCTTCTCTGAGTAGGTTATGTCCTTTCCAACTTTCTATGCAGTCTTCCTCAATCCCTTTAAAAAACTTTCACAGAAGGGATGAAATCCGTAGGAGGCACTTGAGGGGTCAAATTAAAATCTAATATCAATGGGAGACCTCCCTTGACTTTCATGCAGTTTCTCCATGTAAATAAGGGCTTTTTGGCTACTCTTAATTTCAATGAAATAGCTTCCAGGGCCTTCATTAATTGATTTTTCTTCATTACCTTTTAGTACAATAAAGGTAACGCAAAATACATAAATTTTTTTTCTGCCTCAAAACTCAGGTTTTCTGTTATTTTGAATAATTTTCCTCTCTTTTCTTCTGCTTACTTTTACCTTTCACTCCTCCCTCTTCATGTTCTCCTACAGCTCTTCACTCCTGCCTCTTTACCTTCTTCCACAGCTCTTGAGATTTCCTTGTTTCCCTGGGACTGTTCAGAGGTCTTCATAGCTCTTTCTTTTCACTTGTGTGTTAAAAATAAATAAATAATAATACAACAACAAAAACAACTTAACTTTGGTAGGAAAAAAGATTTCCCAATTAGTTTCATTTTAAACAAAAACCTACAAGGTAAAGAGCAGCATTCAGTGTGGATTACCATCACTGAAACGCTCAGCAAGTAGGCACAATCAATAGGGAAGAACAAAAGGCTAGAAGAGTTGACATGCCTACTGATTATTTCGGCATCCAAGCTTTGAAACAAGGCTAACAATTAGAGTTTCAGATGTTATGTTTTTTTAGCCACACTGGCTGGTGAAAAAAAAAAAAATAAAATCTGTATGTGATTTACTACACCTTCATACATTTAAAATGATAATATTAATAAAAATTTCCTATTGTTACACTCAAAATAATTTATGGGCAAAGAGAAAGCATAACTTTTATGCAAGTAGAACTAAAATTTATTGTTAGAATAACTGAAATCTCAAAAGCCTAGCCTTTACTAGTCCAGATCTAATTTTTACAAAACCAAAAAAAAAGGAAGACTATTAATGCAACTAGAATTGTTGTATAGACACTTCTTTGTTTCTACCTCTTTTCCTTGTCTTATTCTCACCTGTCCACCGCTTCTCTGGGCCTCTAGGGGGGTGGCATCATTTGCAGCAGGAAGAGAGGTGTCAGCATTCCCAGAAGGAATATGATGCTTTTATTGGTGCTTTTTTATTCATTGCTCTAGGATTCACTTGGGGCCATTTCTGTGTGATTGCCACCACATTTTTGTGTCTTTCTTAATTGATTTGCAGCTCAACATTACATCCAAATGTATTACATGGTGCCTTTTACACATGTTAGATACTATTTCTTTGCTCTCTTTGCTACTCCTAAAACCACTTTTGTCCAGCCCCACATCTGCGTTTCTTCATCTGGCCACAGGAGAGTCTTTTACAGCTGTGGGCTCTCCAGTGCCAGCCTGTGCCCTCTCCCCTTTCATCCCACCCATGCCTGCATCCCAGCCTAGGATAACTGTGTGATTCTGGTACCTACATAAAACTAGACTTGCACCACAAAAGTAAAACCAATCAGCCTCAGCAACTTGGCTGATAAGAGAAACGGCTGTCGTACCTACACTGGGGAAAACAGCATTGGAAACATTGTGCTCAGGGCTGACAAGGAAACTTTTTGGAAGTAAAATATGCTTTTTAAATTTTCATTTAACTTTGGTAAAACACACTAAAAAAAAGTGCCTTAGAAAACCAGGATCCCGTGAACTACTATAAACCCTTAGCTCCCTTTCAGTTTTGAGTCTGTGCAGTGAATTTCTTCCCCATGAAATCAAATTAAAAACCCTTGCTTGCTTCAAGGTGCTAATATCACAGTATTTCCTGTCAACTTTACAGCAACTTGGGCTTTACCAGTGTGGAAATTCTTCTTCAAGAGGCTTCTTTAAAATTTGGACTTTTAGCATGGTAGGAAACCATCAAAATCAGATAATTCATCTACAGTAGATGTTGTTGTGTAGTATTAACAGCATTTTGGCTCTCTCAGTAGAGCTGTTTCAGAGGTCTCAATGAATAGCACTGTGACCACCAGAAGCTAATTCCTCCCACTGCCCATGCTCCACAGCCTCCACGCAAGGCCTACTGCTGAAGAGTACGTGAATGCGGAATAAATAAGTGTGAAAACATTATGTAGTTTTCCTCAAGATTTCAGGAAAAATATTCAGAGGAAACAGCAGAAGAGCTGATTCTCCTCACAAGAGTTAACAGCTCATATCAGTATTCCTATAGTTTCTGTGAGCCCAGTGAGACTTGAACTGTTCCATGTAGATTTTGAGTTGTTTTGTAGGTGCCTGTGCCAGCTTTTGCTGTTTTTGGGAGGTCTGGGAATCAAAGTCTTTTCTTTGTTCTTCACATAAGCCAAGATATCTTCCAAGACCGTTAATTGTCTGTATTTGCATGTTAGCTACAGGGTGAGATCACTGTATTTAAGTGTCTACTTAAGCAGCCAGTCTGGAAGTTGCATCTGTGAATGTATTGCCACCATACTGTGTGCAGCCAAGGCCTCTGCATTTCAGCTGCACTTAACATACTGTTTTTATGAATGTGTGAATATTAAAAAGAAAAATAATGTTTGAAATCACAGCAGGAAAGGCAACATATTCACATATCCCCAAGTTAAAACATCATACATGCAGATGTGTGCCCCAAATGCCCACATAATGATAATAAAAAAACAGATACAACAGAAAAACAGAAAAAAAAAAAAAAAAAAACTGATACAACAGAATGTATCATTAAAACTGTTACATGACCTGAGCAAACAGAATGATGCTGAGTAACATTTTAAGCTCTAGGGTGACCAAGCAACCAAGCAATCATCAGACAGTGGTTTGCCAATGTCATCCAACAAGTCACTACATCAAGTGATGTCAAGGACTATCCAGGACTAGGGACAAGGGATCCACAAGAATATCAAAGGAGAAGACAGAATTGTGGTAAAATCAGGGTATTTCAAAAGGCAGAAGTAGCTTTGTGAAAAGCTTTCCATGACAGAAATGTAAAAAACTAGAAAAGTAATTTTTTAGGAAATGGGAAATCCAGTGTTATGGCTGCAACAGGCTGTCTGAAATAAAAGCTTTGATTTGTTCTTTAGCCATGCATGTCACTGACAGGAATCCACACACTGAGCAATTATTGCACTCCTTCTCAGTTATGTTCACGGTTTGATAAAACTTATTCTTGAATATGTAATGACTACCATCTTTTTGTCTGATATTTAATATGTTTTAACAATGCATTTCAAAGGAATTCTGATTTAATATCTGTTCCTGCCTCAACCTGTCAAAACATCAATTTAACCCACTAGCTATGATATCAGATCGCTGAAAAGAAAACATATCTTACTTAATAAGTAATGCTTTTGTCTAATGTGATTAATTTTCAAGATGTGTGTGAGGGATCGCATTAAGTAGCTATAATTAAAACAGCAGAGTACCTCATCCTGAAGTGTTTTTGAAGGCAAAATTCCAGACTAGAATTGCCTGCACAAACAACCCTGAAAACGACCTCTGAATTTTTTGGAGATTTTTTTTCCAAAAGAGTTACTAGAACTATAAGATTCTACAAAGAGAAATTTTTGTTTTTCGCATACCATTATATAAATAGAATATTAAATTGCATCATGTATGGGCCACAAAGTGTAAAAAAATTGTATTAATGTGATATTTAATGTGAAAACACAGATATTTCACGTGTTTTTAAGGAGTGAGTACCAAGAGAATGGAAAGGTATTAAAAATCTATTTACAGTAATAATGCCTCTACATACATTCATCTGCTAGGTAAAGCCTGAGCAATAACACTGATGGCTGGCAACATGGATGGGTGAATTAATGTCTGAAAAGTATTTTTGGGAGGAAATTCTCTGAAAATGGGTCAGTAGACACAGGATTTGAAAGCTGCAAGCTTTGCGTTGTTATGGTTATTTCATATCATATGAAATTAACATACTGAGATAAGATGAGAGACTCCACTTACCAATGAATCTGTGAAGTCTGAGTCTGTGAAGTATAGTTCTGAGTGTCTGTTCACAATATATTATTTCTGGACCAGGTTCTGTTTCTTGGAAGGAATCTGGTGGAAATGGAAAGATCATAGAATCGTAGAACCATTAAGGTTGGAAAAGACCTCTAAGATCACCGAGTTCAACCGTCAACCCGACACCACCTTGCCCACTAAGCCATGTCCCTCAGTGCCACATCTACACCTTTCTTGAACACCTCCAGGGATGGAGACTCCATCACCTCCCTGGGAAGGCTACTCCTTATGTTGGATGCTGTGTAATGTTTCCAAAATGAGTTGATATGCAGTGGAAAATGCTTGAAAAGTAAACACTTAGTGAAGGCATCACTTCTTTAAAGTCGTCTTTCAGAATCTTACTGGCCACATCAGTTAGTCGCAGCCACTCCTGTTCAAGATTTTTAAGTACCTAGCTCTTGAAAAATTGAAATTAAGCAGCAACTCTGCTTTAAGAATCTGCTTTTCCAGACAGGATTTTATCTTACCTATGGCTGTTGACAGCTGTTCATCAGCCAGGGGGGTGGCAGACGCTGCTGAAGTGACACAGCAAGAGTCTTGGCTGGTGCCAGGTTGTTGTGAAGAGCCCGAGAGAAGCTTCTGACCTGCTCACCTCCAGCTGGAGTAATGTGCCTGTCACACAAGTAAAAACTGTACACCAAATGCACAGATGGCAGTCCCTGCTTCCCTCATTTAAAGTGACAAATGAACACATTTTTCTTCTTTAGCACATGAGAAACATCCCCCGTCATGGTCATTTAACTGATAAAGTAGTGTTCCTATTGACACAGACTGCTTCAGTGTACAATACCATCAATTCTTCACTACTCATCCAGATACCAGTGATTAGTTTGCATTCAGCAATGGCAATGAAAATGAATAAATATTTTCTAGCCTAGATTTTGAGAATTTCCTTTCCAGTGTAGTTACCAATATACTTGCACTTCTAATTTATCCCTTCGACCCTGCCAAAAAAAAATTTTTAAAGTAAAGTAAACATTTAGTCTTAATTGGTATCAAAATATATCTTCCTATAATTTTTTTTTCATGGAATTATATTAAATGAAATAAGATGTGCTTACTATGAAATATTTTTACTGTTTTAAATTGTAGATTCCACAACTTATGCACATTTTCTGTTTAACGCGTTTGACACTGATCACAATGGATCTGTAAGTTTTGAGGTAAGTGATGCTGTTCCTTCTTTCTCTAGATTTTCCTTAATGCTTTGATATTCTTTGCAGTGAAGTTGAGTTTGGTTGGCTTTATTATATGGATCACATAAAAAAAAATTATTGTATGTGGCTCAAATTCCAAGTTTTTCCAACGTGTTAGCAAAGGCCATTATTATTTAGGGATGCCATTCAGAGGGACCTGGACAGGCTGAAGAAGTGGGCCCAGGAGAACCTGATGAGGTTCAACAAGGCCAAGTGCAAGGTGTTGCACTTGGGACGGGGCAATCCCAGGTGTGTGTACACACTGGGAGAAGAACTCCTTGAGAGCAGCCCTGCGGAGAAGGACTTGGGTGTTGTGATTGACGAAAAGCTGGCCATGAGCCGGCAGTGCGCTCTCGCAGCCAGGAAGGCCAATGGCATCCTGGGCTGCATCAAGAGAGGGGTGGCCAGCAGGGAGAGGGAGGTGATCGTCCCCCTCTACTCTGCCCTTGGAAGGCCTCACCTGGAGTACTGTGTCCAGGCCTGGGGCCCCCAGTACAGAGGGGATGTGGAGCTGTTGGAGCGGGTCCAGAGGAGGGCCACCAAAATGATCAGAGGGCTGGAGCACCTCTCCTGTGAGGAAAGGTTGAGGGAGATGGGATTGCTTAGCTTGGAAAAGAGAAGGCTCCGGGGAGACCTCATTGCGGCCTTCCAATACTTGAAAGGAGCTTACAGGCAGGAGGGGGACTGACTTTTTACACGGGTGGATAATGGTAGGACAAGGGGGAATGGGCTAAAACTGAAAGAGGGGAGGCTTAGGTTGGACATCAGGAAGAAATTCTTCCCTGAGAGAGTGGTGAGGTGCTGGAACAGGCTGCCCAGAGAAGTTGTGGCTGCCCCATCCCTGGCTGTGTTCAAGGCCAGGCTGGATGGGTTCCTGGGCAGTTTGATCTAGTGAGCTAGTGGCTGGCAGCCCTGTCCACGGCAGGGGGGTTGGAACTAGATGACCTCTGAGGTCCCTTCCAACCCAAGCCATTCTATGATTCTATGATTCTATGATTTTACAACTGTATATCCCAGAATTGTAACTCAAACTGTGCTACTATGTAATATTTTTTATAAACCTGCCAATTTAAAAGGTAAGTCAACTTACTCGCTTGTTATATAACAGAAGCTTTATCTTTCTTGCTGCCTTCAAGTTGAGAAGGACTCTGATCCAACTAATGGTACATGGATGATTCAGCCAAAATGGGACCACTTATACACTCTATTATTTTCCGGGAGAAGGTTCAAAAAAAAAAAAAAAAAATTAAAGCACAAGATTTTAAAATTCATTCTTCCTCCAATTATATGCCCAATTTGTTTTAAAAATTCTGCCTTTCTCTACTGAGGCTGATGTTACCACCTGCAAAGACTGACATCATCAACGTAAAAACATGATAAAAAAGGGAATTCCCTGCAACAGTTAAATGAAAAGAGGATGTACTGCAAAGGAGCACTTACTTTTAGCTACAGAATTAAGAAATATCTTAATTAAAAAAAAAAAGAAAAAAAAGTATACTTTTACTTTGTGATATTTTGCTTTGTTTTGTTTTTCAACAGACAGATGGTGTCCTTACAACTTTGGATTGGTTTGGAATTAAATATACCCACTGTAAATTTGTTTAAGTGTCCTGTACATGTTTTTATGATTTACTTGAGTCAATGATGTTGTTCTGAATGATGTTCTGAGGGAAAATCTTTTTAAAATGTTTTCATTGTTTCATTATTGATGTAATACAAAAAAAGCCTTGCCAAGCAGGTGCAGTGTTCACAAATCTGAACCTCACCTGGGAATATAACCAGAGCATTTTGTGGGGGATTATTTGCATTTATTTAAAAAACATGAACCCCATCTGCCTTCATCCAGGCAGCTGAAATCAATGGGCTCCATGTAAAACTGGAAGCAGAAATAGAGCTTTTATTCACATCTTCTGTATGCAGGCTAAGTCTATAAGGAATCCTGGTCACATCAGTAACAGCAGAAGCAGTGCTAGAAAATATGTTTTGGAATCAATATTTCAGAAATATTTCTGCTGTTTTCCTTAGGAAAAATGAGAACAAAAGAAGCTTTTGTAACCTTCCTGGACAATTTGTTCATATTTGTATCTCAGAAAGAAAGCCTTAAGAAATGAGGAATGATCCATTTTTTAAATGGATTTGAATATCTCAAAGTGCAGGTCTGTGTACAAAAGAGGGTTTGGAACAAAAGAAAATAGGAAAATAAAAGAAGTGGTGTTTTTTATCATTGCCAGAACAGACTTTTTCCAGCTTACTTTGGTTCAGTATCAACTCAGACAGAGTGACCCCAACTTTGATCTCATTTACACTAACTGTAAATCCAGCATAAACATAGTGCTGTCAAATGACTCTGCTTCAGTGTTACTACATGGTAATGTAGCAGCTTCATACTTACAAACAGTACGATAACCACTCTAAAAGCATACTCCTAATGTTAAAAATGTTTAGATTTTTTCTAACCATGTGAAAGTAGCTGCGAATTGTGGAAGTAAGTTTTGTGAAATAGGAAATATACAACGACATATTTTTTTCCTGATCCTCTTTATCTTAAATGCAACTGCACCATATCCTTTCTATACCAATCCACACCCCAGCTAATTCCCATTAGCAAAAAAATAGAACAAACAAAAAAGATTCACAAAAAAACAACAGCACAAAAGGTGGAGAAAAGCAGGTGTGATTTAAAAATTTGGAGAATAAATAGTCATTCACCCTAGATTTCTTTCCTACATCACAGAGTAATCACAATTTAATATAATGATCTGTGATCTGGAAAAAAAAAATGCTGCTCTTTGGCTCTCTTCTGTGTGAAAAGGACAGGAAAATTTTAAATGGCATTGAAAGAACTAGAAATATAACTTGTAGTGGTAAGAATGATATTTTTTTGTTCACTGCACTCTTTTTGCTAATGAAGTTGTGGTAGCTGGAATTGCAGGAAAGAAGAAAGAGGGAATTTGTTCTAGCTTTTTGATTTTTTTTTTTTTTCCTCAAATTTGTAACCATCAATAAAGTGTTGGATTTTAGCACATCTTTCTATTGCATAAACACACACCTCCATTGGATGAGGTTGCTTCGTGAGATTGCTATGTATATGAAATTTTGCACATCCTAAATCTGTGTACTTTCTGGTAAGAGTCAGCTGAAGCATTTTATGAATCACAGAAACAAACCCATGGGACTAGCTGCGTAAACTATTTCTCCTTATCCCATGATTGTGTCAATTTAGAGATTAACTTATTTATTTCATTTGTTTTGCAAAGTACTTTTGCTTTAATGTGAGGGATAAACAAGCAAATATTCAAATCAGTGCCCTGAGTTTGTTGTAGTTGCAGATTAACGCTGCTGTAAATGTGATCTTGATGAGAGGAAAGTCACTCAGTAATCCCACTAATCCTCAGTGCCTTAAAGTACAAACGCTGTGCCAAGTGCCATGGAGATGTTCAAGGATTTTGGTTGTTTGTATTTGTTCCTCCTAAAATGATTAATTATCTCTTAGCAAAGTTATTGGTGACTTTCTGATTATTCCTAAACTGTTCCCTCAGAATTTTGCATTAATTAATTAATTAACTAGCCTGCTAACTCATGTCTGTTGGAGAGTCCAGAATTAACCTACCTCATTATGTCTTCTTTTATGTTTTAAGATCAAACACAACTTTGATATTTAATTAATAACAACAATAATGAACTGTCATTGTCTCCAAGACAGCAACATAGGGTTTACTAAGCTTAGTGTATGTCTTCAAATATGACTCTCTGTGTTAAACACTACAAAGCCTTTTTGATGCCATTTTTCTTTCAAGGGCAGTGGGGATCTCACATGCATTCTTGTACCGGCTACTGTGAAGTAGCTACACAGAAATATAGTTACTCTTCACAGCAGCTCCTTCAAGTCATGGGTGTCCTTTGCTGTCCTAACTGCACCAGTGCCCCACCACTTCTGTGACTAACATTCCCTGCCCAATTCCTTTAACTGAAGCCTTCACAGGTACAGCAGGCTCAGCAGGAAGCTAGACAGTTGGCAATAAGGAGCTGTGGAAACAAAGAAAGGCGAGAACCAAAGCACACGTTTCTGTGCTTCTATCACAGACTGAGGAGAGGCCTGACTTAGAGGTGTGCCTGAGTCTGGCCCTTCTCTGAAGTCTGACTCCTCTGCGCCCTTAGATGAGCAGCACCTCTTATCTTCTCCGATTCTCAGTAATCTTCTTTGAGTATCAGCATCCTTAGAGTGCAGAAGTGTCCAAGCAATGCAATAGGGAAGGAGGTGATCTGCTCTTGCAAAGGGTAGAGCACACAGCTGGAAGGTTTTGAGTTGTTTCAGCTTTTATGAGGACATTCAGTCCTACACAAAACAGTATAAATTTTAGGGTTTTTGGTGCATGGTTTTCAACACTGATGATAGAAGGGCTGCTTTGCATGTGGGGATATAAATAATGCCAGGAAGCCAGTTAACATATGGATGGTGCCTCAAAGAAAGGAAGAATGAGAAATAATGAGGAAAATGAAAGTAGATATGATTTAAGAATCATAGAATGGCTTGAGTCAGAAGAGACATTAAAGACCATCCAGTTCCAACCCCCCATGCCATGGGCAGGGTTGCCACCCACTGAACCAGGCTGCCCAGGGCTCCATCCAGCCAGGGATGGGGCATCCACAGCATCCCTGCCAACCTATACAGCTGCCTCACCACCCTAAGCATCAGAATAAATGCAAAAATGTTGCTGGTGCTAAATTAAAAATAAATTCAGAGTTCTGAAACATAATACTTTAAGAAAATAGTTATTTGAGACTTTTGCAGAGGAGTTCAGGAAACACTGCATCTAGAAGGCAGTAAAACAGTGCAGAAAAATGTGAACAAATAGTAGTGAATCAGAAAGGTTAATTGTTAATGCTGTAATGTGATCAAATCTGTTCTGAATTTCTTGGACATTTTAATACTTAATAACACATTGTTAAAGAGCTGTTTGGAGATTTAACCCTGTGACCTTCAATTTGTCACTGAGATGTAGACAAGGTAAGATGAGCAAAACTTTTCAAGATTCATGTATTAATTTACCCCAAAGGGCACATGTACCAGTAACACAGAAATTTATGACAAGCTAAGTAAACTCAGAGCATACCACCCGAATTGTGAAAAAGACTGAAGCTGTCAAAAGAGCTCTGCTTACTAGAGCATCTGTGGCAGTGATTTCTTGACTGCACTGAGTATACGTATTTGACTGTGTGGTACATCAGACCTTCGTAATTGGTGTGTAAACTCCATGCATTCTTCTCCATTGTTTGTGTTGTAAGGAAATGCACAAAGTTTGCCAATGGTGATATGAAACCATTCAGCTTTTGTAGTCTCTACTTTTCTGTTACTCTGAAGACTTCCTTTTCTTCCTTGCAAATAATGTAAAAATGCACATTTAAATATAAGCTATTGCAGTATTGTGCTTGACATAGGGACAGTTTCACAGATTTACGGGTTTACAAGCTTGTCAAATAGAAATAGGTGGACAAGAAAGTTAGAAAAAAAAAGCCATTATTTTAAGAGATACAGTTAATGTGCTAAGAAATGCAGGCGATAGATGACAATGCATCCTGATTGATATTTTCTCCAATCTGGAAGATGTTAATGTAATGTAAATAAAGTTTGTGCTATTAAAATAATATTAATTATGAAGCAAAACTCTAGTTCTAGCTCTGGTGTAATGTAAGTATATCAATTTTTAGAATTGATTGCTTGCTAATCAAAAGCATAGTCTGACTAATTCCATTAGTCATAGCTAACTATGTTAATTTGTCAGTTATCTATAACCAAATACTACATATAGATAATTTCAACAGTTTTCTCATTTACTTCTGTGGAGTAGTTCTACAGCAATAGAGCATTGGTGGGTGACAAGACCACTACGGTGGCACATGGACACAAAATAAGTACCATTTCTTATCAGATTTCCAATAAAGGAGTATTGAGGTGTGCTGTAGCACACATGAAGTTTTTAATATTGACTGCACAAAATTCATCCAAGAGTTCTGGGAACAACATATTCAACTTCCAATGAGGTATAGATATAACAAGAATATAATGCTCCTTAGTGGATAGCTCTCCCAAAATTGGTCTCCTGTGCTTGGATTACTCCCTTATGTAAGTTTCGTTCTGGGCCATTAAACCATGGGGACTGCTTTTCCTTGGCATTAAGTTCAACACAGACTTGTTATGTAAGGCATTTCAGAGGATGAATCCACTAATAGAAAATGATGGCTTATTTTATAGAAAATTACTCAATTTACTTAGTGTAGCATACAGTGCCTAGACTTTTAATTGTTTAAATAACCAGCAATCCTTAATGCTTACTGTCAAGTGAAAGAAATAAAAGCAAACACACTTGTCAAGACTTCTGTGACTCTGATGAATACACTCATCTGCATTTCTGAGTGTTTGTGAAGAACTGTTCCATTCCAAACTTACCAAGACCTTTTGTCTGTTTAGGATTTTGTTATGGGTCTCTCAATTTTACTCCGAGGGACAGTACAGGAGAAACTGAACTGGGCTTTCAATTTGTATGATATAAACAAGGATGGATACATAACTAAAGAGGTAAGGTCTACTTTCTACACTAATCACTGAAACTTAAGTTTGTATATACAAGTCCTGCTCTGAAAGAAGAATGGCTTCAGAAGAACCATTGTCAAATCAGACATGTAAACAAATAAATATATTATGAAACTAGACATGCTAAAAATAATTTTCTCATTTTGAAGGCATATATAAAAATTGAAAAGGAAAAAATTATCACAGAAATTGTGAATGGACAGAATTCTTCATGTACAGAAACATCTGGCTTCAACTTAAGCAAATTTATTTGCACATATAGTCACTATTATAAAGTAGTTTGGTGGGATACTTGAACCAAAAAAAAAAAAAAAAAAAGTGGGCCTCAACTGTTATTCATGTTCTGAGTCTACTTCTAAAATGCTTACTTAAATAGAATGTATATGAAAAGATTTCTAAATCCTTCCTTCTGTAAGGATGTAAACATGATGGTGGGATCGAATGAGTGGCTTCATAAAAATACTTTCTTTTCAAAAACAGGTTTTTATGTAAATACAGGTATTGTACACTTTTAGTTTTACACTTTGAGAAGAGACTTCATGATTGCTATAAAACAGCAATCTACAAAATAGTTTCTCATCATATGGCAGATGACTTGTGTTTATAATTATTCTTATAGTTTTCATAACCCACACTATTAACAAAATACAAAGCTTTTGATAAAAAGGAAGGACTTTTTGCAAGCGTGTGTGTGCATGAATATTTCGTCTTTCTCTTGAAAGCTCAGTTGTATGAAGGTGTGTGTTGTGCTTCAACCTGCTGCTACAGAATTCTTTTCTCATTTACTTTTATTCACCAGATCTTAGGAGACTCTTCCCATAACCACTTGCTCATATTCTGAATCATTTAAAGATTATTTTAAATCAGAAACATTTATCTGCATCTATTTAGAAAGTGATGAAAGCTGAACTAATATGCTAGAACTCTAGGATCATACAGTACATTCTTGAAGCTGTTCAATCACAAAATAACAGGCATAACCTATTTTTTTTTCTAAAATGTGAATCGTAGAAATCATTTATGTGCTCTGAACCAAAGCAGTATCTATAATGCAGATTGCATTGCACAGACTTTTTTCTCATCTTCAGGAAATGCTTGACATCATGAAAGCGATATACGACATGATGGGGAAATGCACTTATCCTGTTCTCAAGGAGGACACGCCTAGACAACATGTGGAAACGTTTTTCCAGGTGGGTCAGGTAACACAGGGAGCTGAAAAGACTGCTCTATTAGCAGCTATGGGAAGATTTTCATTGTTGGAATAGTTTTGCATATCCTATCAGTTCTGTTATTCTTTTCTTCTCTGTGGTTCCATCCCAAGTCACTTGTTCCTCAGATCTACTCGCACCTTGCCTTTTCAACAGCTCTTTAAGCTTATTCCAGTGCATTACTTCTGACATCTTTACAGCATTTTGGCCTGGTTGTTCCCTAGGCTGACATATAACTGAAATGAATAATAAAAAGGACTTGTTTTATGTAGGATTTCAGGAGGATAATCATGCATTTTTATTCTTTCTGAACAGAAAATGGACAAAAACAAAGATGGAGTAGTTACCATAGATGAATTCATTGAGAGCTGCCAGAAAGTAAGTACCCAGTGATAAGCACTGAACCCGTATCAGCTGGCTAGTGCTATCATAGTGCTACACAGATTTTTGGAGTGGCAGTGAGCAGAACAGCATTTTGTTTGTACTTATTAGCAAAAGGTTTCTCCACACTCAGCTAAATATTCATTTTTATCTTCTGCCCATGCTTGGTAACATTTCTGTTACAATTGGCTTGCAGCCACAGCAATAATAATATTATGTGAAAAATATACAGGAGAGTTCCTCCGACAGTAAGTTTTAGGGCTGGAGGCCTTAAAAACAGAGATTGGAAGCAGCTTGCAAAGTGTTGAATGGCAGGAGTTCACAGCAGGCAAGTTTTTTCAAGGCAATCCAGTAAGAACTGACTGTGATTACCAGTTGCAAGTGTTTACACTGCCCAGGTGGCTGTTAATTTCCTTCAACTGCTGAAAGCAGCTCACTGCCTTTTGAGCCAGGAATGAGAGTAAACATGCAGCAGGAATTACAGTCTGTTTTTGCTCTTCTGCCCTTTGGGAACTGGCTTGCTTTCAGACCAGAAGCCAATATGAGGAAAGGTAAGTTGCATTTTCAAAATTTTAAGGAGTTACCATTCATTTTTTACCATTTACTAGTAAGGTACAGAGACATAACAACCACTTAGTTGGCTCTGATCAATTTTAATTCACCATCTTTGTCATATGAAAGAAAGAAAACAGCTCTTTTCACTTTGGTTGCTCTGTGCATCCTTAGCGATGGGCAGCGGACAGTGTCCTGTCTGTCAGCAGTGCTACACGACATGGTGGGTCTAGCTTGTCAGTCTTACTCAAGATGAGTGACAGGTATTTGCTCTAACGCCGAGTGATCATCGGAAACAGAGATGAGATTCAATTCCAGCTGAGGTCTGCAGAGTTTGGAACTTACCAGAAAGATTAATCTGAATATAGTGATTATAGCGATGGACTGAGTGCTTCATTTACAAAGAAAATTAGTACTAGTCACTTCAGTAAGGAGCTGCCTGCTCTCCTTTTCCAATGTGGTTCAGAGTTTCTCACTTCTGTTAGTAGATTTTTTGTTTACCTCTTCTGAGTATGCATATATGTGAGAGAGATGCCTTCTAAATCACGACATGACAGAGTCACCATTCTCTCATCTCAGTGGACAGATCATCTTGCCACTTTCCTTGATTTGGCATCCAAATGATGGCATACAAAAAGTATCTTGCTGCCTGAATTTTTTTGTCTACCTTCTAAGAGCTGTTCTTTTATTAAGAGCTGCAAAGTGTTTAATTCATGTTTGTATGAGGATTTCGTTTCAGAAATGAGATCTGGGTTTTGGATTCAACCTGAGACCTTCAAGAAACTTCTTTCAGAAGATCTGCTCTGTTAATGTGGCTTCTGCCTTTTCAGGATTATGTTTCTCCCAAAGGACAGTAGTAGCCTCTTCCTTTTAAAACACAGCTGTAGGAAAGCATTTTGCTAGTATCTTAGCAGGTACAAAACTGATCTAGAAAGATAATGCTCAACTTCCTCTCTTTTCTGAGCATGCAGTGATTTACATCACTCCAGAGTGAGAAGTCTCATCCTTCATGAGTATTTAACAATGCCCAAAGCAAAATTAAATAATTCTGTGATCCTTCCTGTAGTGAACTTGTCTGTGTTTTAGCCCTGATGTGCAGTATTTCTGTAGTCTTTCTGTATGCTTTTGTGCTATAGAAAAGCAGTGGTTATCATCATTATTGCCCTTCATTCCCTATCTCTTTTCCAAGCTGTAAAGTACTCAATTCAATTTTTCCTCCTCAGGAAACCAGTCCACACCTTTAGCTACCCTTGTCACTCTATCTAGACTATTGCTAGCTCTGTTATGTTTTGCTTCCCAGAATCTTTTGTCACTGAATCAGGACAGGGGCACAGCACGTCTGCTGTTCCCTTGACTTTGATGTCTATGTTGGCTTCCTCATCTACGAACCATCCTTTGGCATTAAGGCTGATATCAGAGCAAGTCTGCTCAAAGCCTTACCTGCCAGTTTGCATAGCAAACAACTCCACCTCAAACCATGGAACGAGAATGCCCATTGATGAGCACAGCAGCCAGAGCTGCACCTGGGGCATGTGAAGATTTGCTAGAGCCATGCAGGGAATCTGTTTGCCTGTCCCAAGCTATGAGACAAGCGTCAAAATGGTGCGATGAAACCAGAACTGCNGCGACGAAACCAGAACTGCAAAACACCCTCTGCCAAACTCTAAAGCTAAGCACCCGTCTAGTTTGAATCTTATAGTGGACTAGAAGCCTATTCTGCCAGGGGAAGCTATAGGAAAAATTGTTTGATAATCTCTCAGGCAAGACTTGCCAGCCTCTGAGAAGTGCTGCTGCTCTTTGTTTCCATTTGGAAGCCAAGTCAGGTGGGTCTTAGAAGTGCATCTCTTTTACTGGCGTTCTATGATAATTAAGGTCAGTGTGGCCCACTTTAAAAGCAAGAAGGAACACAGCAAGGCATGTTTAAATAAAGAAGCCCCATTTTAGGTTCCTGTGACTTTTTTTTTTCTGTTTTTTT
>VXAV01009458.1:166704-185882 GCA_013399715.1 Alectura lathami | reverse complement strand
CGCCACATAAATTCAGCAAAAAGTGAGACTCTCCCCGTTCGTTTCCCTGCAGAGAATGCCATTATTCTCTTCCTGATGATTTCTATGGGGCATGATTTTGGTTTTAGACATACTAATAAAGTTTTCATTAGGTAGTGGTCTTTAAATGCAAGATCGACGTGCACGGGCTTTAACTGTGCTCACCAAATGATTAACTGTTTGAAAAGCAAAGCTTATTTTTAAATTCCTGATTCTAGATAAATGCAATTTAAATTCTTCTGTGGAAACAATCAAGCAAAAGTTGGAAAGTTGCAGCTGACTGCTAGGGTAATGCTGCGAGAGCTGTTTGTCATGTTTTCCCTATTAGGTTTGCGTAGGGGTAGATTGAGAGGCACACCGTGCTGTTTTGTGTTTTCCCACTTGGTGGCAATCATTCCCTGTTTTTCCTTGCCACTTCGGCCCTTTGCGAAAGCTGCTGCTCGGCATTGTTCTTCAGCCTCTCTCATTTTGGAGAAAGAATTAGGGAAAAGTCAAAATATCAAAGGCTGCAAAATAGAAGAGTTTGTTAAGCGGAAATTGAAGTATTTCATAGTTCAGTTGTCAGAGAAATTGTGTTCTTTGTTAGGAAACATTTTACCACTTTTATCCCTCTGTAGGGCACAGATCGCTGGTGGTATATAAAGTGCTGATTAAGAACAAGTTTGCTGAACTTTGTAGCCCTTCACAGAATGAGGCAAATAATAATAAGTATTAAAAATCCTCCATGAATTCACAGAGCATCATGAGAGTATCTCTGCTTCTCGTGTGTGCATGTGTGCCAACAACAGGAGGAAGCTCATGCATTTAAGACTTCTTGGTCTAAAGAGACCGTGCTGAGGCAGAGTTGTTGCTCTGGCTAGCCACATGCATGTCTGCAGAAGCTGTATAGCTGGACACAGCATTATGTTTTGTAACATTAGCAGACATTTCAGCTTTTTTTTTTCTGAGTCCACGAGATTTCCTTTGCTCTGTCAGACACGGGAACGGGAAAGCTGCACTGAGAGCTTCAGGCTGTTCTCCAAGGTGCACGCAGCTTGGATGTGCTGCTGCACAAAAGCATTTAATGTCTCCCACGTCCCAGGCACAGCTGGCACTTGAGATAACAAGTGCAGGGATGGTAGGAACAGTTCCTTTTTTTTTTTTTTTTTTTTTTTTTTTTTTTTTTTTTTTTTTTTTTNGAGGTAGGAACAGTTTCTTTTTTTTTTTTTTTTTTTTTTTTTTTTCAATATAGAGAGTGTTTGAAAGACAGACATGGTCCATAGGACTCAATTCAAGCTGGTGGCTGAGAACTAGTGACAGCCTAGGAGTGTTGTGATGGTGACGAGGATGAGAGCTGTGGTAACCGTCATTATTAAATGATGCAGTGATATAGATAAAACCAAAAATGGTGATGGCAGTAACAGTTTTCTCTGCATCTTCTTTTCAGAAAGTGCTGGAAGGAGGAAGCAGCACCAACAGTCCCTCTGTCCCTGCCCTTGCAGGAGTGGCACTGGGGGAGCAAGGTTCCCCTGCTGTCGTTTGCTCTACTGGATTTTAGAGAAAGAAGAATGAAAGCCCCTGTAGGGAAGGAGAAGGGAGCTTGTGCTCTGGAGTTCCACATAAAAGTAGTGAGAAAGGCTGCACGAGTGGGTGAACAAGTGTACCAGAGGGGAGCTGCCAGCAGAGCACAGCAAAGGCTTCAAGTTCATGACATTCAGACTTCCTCTCCATGAATCATAGTTCCCGTAATTCAGACATCACTTTGGTTCTTCACAGTTCTATTGTCTGATCTGAGAGGAGTCCTGGAAAGAGAAACAGCAAGTTCTGATTAACAGAAGGAGTTTTGTTGAGCTGAGTACTGAATCACACCAAAGGTCAGGGTATCACTGTGTCCTGTGGTTGAGCCCTATCGCAGGCAACCAGAGAGGGTGCACAGGGACAACTGTGTGAACTAGGGCAACTGTACGTAATATTTCCCATAAGTAATCTCCCTTCCTTCAGCCTTTTGCCACTCAGGGGCATCCTGAGCTGGGGATGATGCTGCATATTCAGTAATCTTCAGAGGATTTCTCTTATGTGACTTCTAGTCTCCTGTTCAACCCCAGGGGACTTTTAGCATTCACTGTAGCCTGTTAAAAGGAGACTCCCAGCTCATCCTCCCCTTTTTTTTTTTTTTTTGATTGTTAGTGAACTTGCTACTTGCAAGCTTGATTTCTTACTTCTTCCCAAGGTTGCAGCAAGAATTTCTTACTTCTTCCCAAGGTTGCTTGCTCCTTCAAGGTTGCAGCAAGAATATGACACAAGAGTGTCGTCTCTCAGTTATTGTTTGTACTGGGTAATGACAGTATCACTTCTCAGAAAATGAATACCATCTTTAGTAGTCCAAAATTCCCAAACTTCTTTAAGTTTTAACTTGTCTAGATGTAGAATTGTGTACAGAAATCTGTAAAATTGTGATTTGTTTAGATGATGACAGCTTTCCTCATCAGTAGCACAGAGCAGTTCACTCTGTATGTAGCAGGTCACCATGTGATTTATAACTGTCACATAGCTCATACTACATAGAGAAATCTCACTATGCACGAAAGACTTTGTCTTTTTTTCTTCTGTCTTCCTTCCTTTTCTATTTCTTTTGTTCATTTACGGATTTCAGTCCACAAATCTGAAAGTGGCACCATTTTCATTACAAACACGGTCTGGTAAGCATAGTGGCCCACTGACAGTACTGGTAAAATACGTTCTTAGAAGCAGTGAGGACTGAGCCCTGCAGTATTATTCCATTCTCTGTGCCTATCCATTTTATTTAACATATTCACCCTGAATGCTTTTCTAAAATGATCGTGCAAGTTACAATGTAGAAATCAGTCTTGCAGATTGGTACAGTGTTACAAAGATGACTTCCACAAATAATTACTAGTGCTATTAGTCATGTAGAAAGTGAAGCAATCAGTAGGGGCCAAGTAGTAAATACACTGATGTCCTTGCACAGTGACAAAAGGACTGTGTCTAATAGGATATGTTGTGTGCATTCCGCAAGAAATGAAAAGAAGTTTGAGGGGGGAAAGTTATATTGCTAGTTCTTTTCTTTTCTTTTCTTTTCTTTTCTTTTCTTTTCTTTTCTTTTCTTTTCTTTTCTTTTCTTTTCTTTTCTTTTCTTTGCTTTGCTTTTCTTTGCTTTGCTTTGCTTTGCTTTGCTTTGCTTTGCTTTGCTTTGCTTTCTTTTCTTTTGGCTGGTTTTCTTATTCTTAATAGCCACATTCTTGTTTGAATAATTATTTTAATGCTCTGTGATTTTTCCTGAATACTAATTATCTATCATGGATGAGGAGTGGTGTGTGATTGTTTTTTCATCACTTACATTATATCTCTGTCTCTAAATAAATAATAACGTTATTATTTACACCATCTTTTTCCACCAAAGTGCAAATTTTCACTCAAATGGTTTTATGGCTTTGAAGCAGTGGCAGTAACATCACAGTAATAGTTGGAAGCTTATTTAATATATATATATATTTTTTTTTTTTCCTTATATTGAGGAAGGAATGACTATTTAAACCTACTCTTTGTTTTCTGTTGTTTAACCAGCCTTTTACTTACAACATTTCATATCTCAGGCATGAATATTCTGGTTTTTTTTTTTGTATTCTAGGACACAGGACCTTGCCAAGAGGTAAAACAGAAAGATGAGTCCACTGCTTGGACAGGCTCAAGGTATTTAATTGGTAAGACAGATCTCTTTACCTAAATCTGATAGACCTAAACACATCTTGGTTTATGTCTATAACACAAGTTAACATATGTTATGTTAACATAAACAAATTCTGCTAATGTTAGTATTTCTGTCAGTTTTACAAGTACAATTTCTGAACAATCTCTAGGCCACTAAAAAGAGCATATCCTGGGAGCAGGGTCTGGCAGATCAGCTGTGCTGTGGGAGCCAGTGAAAGAGTGTATGGAGCAGGACCAGTATGCAGCACTGCTTCCAGACTCTACCAGTCCAGAAGCACTGGGATGAGCTGGGCTTGGTGTTAATGAGGCCTATGGACTGCTTGCTGCTCCGCACTGCACCCCGGGACCTGCAGTGATGGGGAGAAGGACGGCAAGTGAACTGCATGGCTCCATGCAGGCCCTGAGAAGCTGTAGGAGTTAATTAGCTCTCCTCAAGGTCTGACTGGGCTCATTAACACCACATTGCTCCAGTTCCTGCTGTAGTGGCTGGAGTTAGGAGAAATCCCCTCTGCAATCTGAAAGCTCAACAGTTTTTTTAGTAAAAGAAAATTCTTGTTTTTTTTTAAGACGTTGAGATATTTCAGACTTAACATTATGTAGTGATGAGGGTTTCCCAAATTAGTTCATGCTGAGCTGATACATCTACACAGCATAACCTAGCTGCTTTCAGAGAGATTTGCTTTTGTCCCCAAATCATTACATAGCCTCAGCCTCAGCACAATTGAGCCCACTTCTCAGCTGGGCTTAGTTTGTGAAGTCTGTGAGTCTCTGCACAATGCCCTGCCTGTTTCCCCAAGTGCCTGGAAGATGCACAAACAAAAGATGTGATATGTGAAGACAACATAATCACCAAGCTGAAGGTTCACCAACCTGAAGAAACCTAAGGTCCAAATGCAGATTCATGTGCATTTGAACTATGTAGGTGGCCACAGGTTAACTGTGAAAACCTGAAGTACCAAAGAGCAGAGGTGACAGTCAAATCCTCAGTGACAATCTATTGATAACAACACATTGCAAACACATCTGATCCACTACAGATGCAGAAAAACAAAATAGGAAGTGCCAATTCCAGTGGGTCTCTTGAAAGCACAGTTAAGCACTGGAGGAGAACCACTTGGAGAATACCAGTTGGGAGAATGGAATTGGGACAAGAAAAGAATTGTGAAAAGTGCTCAGACTGGAAGTCTGACTACAAAACTTTGCATGAGAACAAAAGTGTTCATAGCTAGAGGAAAACAAAAAGAGAAGATCTTTAGATTATAAAAGAAGACTCAGGACACTATTAACCACAAACCTTTGGATCTACCTCTCAGCTACAGAACAGTTTACAGTCATAAGACTGAACTTGATCAGCCTGAAAAATGGCATATGACAATTTGTACTGAAGTAATTGTTTCTGCACGGTAGAATACAATAAAGCCGATTCTGCCAGGCCCAGTTCAGTGCTTTTATGTGCCCTCAAGGCGCCGTTTATACTCCAATAAAGGGAATTTGTGCATTGAAAATTATTATATCCTTAAATCACAACAATTCCCTAGTGTTTGCCCTTACAAAATTATAAAATAACTAATTCAGTGCTCTTCCCCAGGAAGTCAAATAGTATTTTTCCTCCCATCCCAAAGATATGCTGCTGGGTTAGGATTGTTTTTTTAGGACCTTTGTGAAGGAAAGAGCTTTGCGGTCATGAAAGATCTTGTATCAAAACAAAAGAGGAGTCTATAAAGAGGTATTCTTTAGCTCTTTTGTGAGTGTTGTGGTCCATTCCAGATCAGTCAACTTCTCCATCATCTTACAAAGAAATTTCCAAGAGGGCAAATCCCAAATTCTGCCAAAACTCCATCTGCTTGTTTATTTTTTTCTTAATTTGATTGCCAAGAGTTTATGTTTGACTTGTTGCCATGAATAAAACCATTCCTCTTTCAACAATGGGCTCTCCGGGAATGGTGTGGGAAAGCTAATCCCATTACACAGCTCAGAAGTTCCCACTCTGCGGTGACCCAGGAAAGGCGGCTTATCGGGCACTTAGCAGAGCTGTCAGCTGGTCAGCTCAAACAGCATGTTCGTCTTTGTGGAGGAAAGCCCGCCAGCAGGAGCAGTAGTAAGGGTTTGTTTGTTTGTTTTAAGTAAATAGAACAACAGGGAACTTTTACATCCTTGACCTGGAAGTCATGTTCATGTAAATAGAGGACATTAATGGTGGAGCATACTACAGTGTCATCAACACAGTGGTCAGCTGTCTTAATTTATTTATAATCAAGAGATGAGAGGAGTTTTCCCAAGCTGCCGTATCTTGTGACATTGGCTGTGACTGTCTATCTGTGTTTGCAATAGCTCTTTACTAGACACCTCTAGCAGAATGGCTTTCCCTCAAGGGAAGTTGCATTGAGAGGCAGTGATGCCTTCATCTTTTTGATCTTAGTGACGAGCATCTTGTGATACCTCCTGTCACATGGCCAAGATCTAATGATACTGGAGTGGATGTAACAGGAAAGGACTTTCTTCCTTGCTAAGGCAGAAATCATGGCATTGCAGAGTGGGGACCATTTCACAGTAAATGAGCTGAGAATTGGCTGGTGAGGGGTGAGAGCATCCATTTCAGCATTAGAAAACACATGGAAAAACATGTAACCCTACCTTGGTTTTGATGAGAACTGAACTCATGCAAAACAGGAAAAAAAGTCTTTATTTTATTTTATTTTATTTTATTTTATTTTATTTTATTTTATTTTATTTTATTTTATTTTATTTTATTTTATTTTTGTCTAATTTGACTTTGCATTTGCTTTGTGAAGCCATTGATGCAAGAAAGGGGAGTAGGGATGCTGTAAACACCTGAAATATTGTTTTCCAGAAGCTCAAGCACTGGAGACTGAGTTATTGGTAGAAATTAGTCAGACTCAGTCCTGGTGCCTTAACTGTTTGTCCTAATTGTTCAAATAAAGCAAAATACCATCTGGTTAAGGGTACAAAATACCACAGTAGATCAGAACTCAGGAAAATTTGGATTCAAGTCGTGGTGCAACACCAGAAGTGTTATGGTGTGAAGTTCTTTCCTTCCTTTGCCTAATATTCCCAGCATTTCTCTTATGCCTCTTTATAATGCTCCTGTTCAGAAGACATAAACTAAACTGTGCTCATGAGAGTCTTGAATAGCCTAGCGATGACAGCCTAACCAGAAAATATTGGCGTTTTAAAGTGTCATTTAGAGAATAGCCTTATTAAATTCTTCTTTAAGAGTCAATGCATTAACACATTTTTTCCTCCCCTGCCTTGCCCTTTATTGCAAACTTTAGAGCAGCTCCTGTTTCCTAATAGACTTTGTAGGATGACCCAATGTTGTAAACTAGAAACATCAGTTCCCAATGCTAGTGAAGATGGTTGAGGAAGCTGATTCCACAAGCCAAGGGCTCTACATAAAGAACTGCCCTTCAGCTGCAGTTTATCATTTGTTTGCTTTCGTATGGTTTTAACCCACAGCATGGCATGCTGCGATTCTGAGATGCTGTGCCTTTTTTTTTCTCTTCAGGGCAGGGATACGCAACAGTCAGTTTTCTGTACTCAATATTTAAATTCTATAGCATAAAAAGATGACAAAATGCTATTGTCTCAGTGCACTGGGGTGTACCACCTATAACTTGCTAAAGGAAATAAGGATGCTGAACTAGATAAATATGATCTGTGTTTTAGTTTTGCATTTTTTTTTAATTGCCTGTTACTTCATTGCCCAAGGTCAGTCTTGTCAGACAAGTGGACCAACAGTTCTCTAGAGTAACATAAAACCATTAAGTTGCTCTTTGATCTTGCACCTTCTTTAGAACCTTTTAATCAATTAACCATGAAGCTACTCAGCTTGTCTTATTTCCTGCACATAAAACTACTTTGGTTGAGCTGACATGTTACTACATTATAGATCAAAGATCGAAGGAAACTTCACATCCAACCAGGATAATTATGTGGATTTTTTTCTGAATCTGTTAGATACATTTTCATCCCTCAAATAGAGGAAAACAGCATTTTGATCTAGATTGAATTAAAGGATTCATGTCTACTTTAAAGGGTGGCTAAATGGATTTCAGTATGATTGAACTGATGCAGTGTGTGGATACATTTCATGGCTAGTTTGCTGAGCCTCAACTGTCTGTGTATCCTTTGAGTGTACCCACTATTGACAATAATAGCAAATGTGACCTACTGAACAGGAACTCTGATCTCTTGTTTAGGATGCCTCTAAATAAGAAAGACAATTTAAATACTGAATGTATTGTAACATGATGCAGATCAAAATCCTTTTAGCCCAAGAATTCAAGTTTGATAATGGAGAAAGTTGTGGTTTCAGGCTTGTAGGCCCACGTCTGTGATCTTACTGGTATGCACAGAACTTTCTATCGGCGGAATCAGAGATCCCTTCAGCATTATGTTCTTTTAGATCTGGGGTTGTTGATATTACTATTTGCTAGTTATACAGAAATCAAGGTGTCTCAAAATGTGTTCTCCACTCCTTCTGGCCAAATCCTGGACCACAGAAGCTTACTTCGCTCAGCTCCTGGTTGAGCTTCCCCCTGAAGTGGACAGAGTGTCACCCACACCGGTCTGATGCAGCAGAACATCTGCTCACTCGGGTTTTGCTCCAGGCATATATTGCACAGCTGTTTCTTGTGGGATTGGCCTATTCTCCTTCCGCTTGCTGATGCTGAAAGCTGAGCTGGCCTGGCCTGGCCTAGATATGAGGGTCACTTGCTGTGTGCATTTTAGCACCTAGAAATATCAAGAAACATCATGATTTCTTAAGAAAAACCTGTGCCCTATTGATTTCTTTAAACCAGTAAAGAAGTATTTTTGAAAGAATCTACTCTGTGTAGAATATTATTCACAGACATCCCTCTATTCTCTGAAGGCATATCTTGTATCTAGACTCTCTACACTTAAAAGTAGATAGGAAATGGGAACTCTTGTAGCTGCTATAAATCACACTATTTTCATGCTAAGTTTAAGCCACACTGTCTTTGCAAATCTGTATTGATTTTTCTGAATGTTGCTCTTCCTTTAACTAAACAGCTCCCTGCTGATGTTTGTCATCTTCCTTTTAAGCTGAATTAAAAGAGAATGAAGAAGTTTGTGGATGGCATGAATAAAGTGCTCTTTGGTAGATAGGCATCTTTTGAACAAGAGCACATCCAGCTCTTGGTACAAAGGAAGAAATATTTTCCCTAACCTCCCTCTGTAGAAATTCCTCATTTAAGTCTAAATGGAAATTTCCCAAAAAAGGAAAGGATATTTGTGGAACTTGCTTTTACAGTGCTGGATTTAAGATCCAGTGGGGTGTTTTCCTTTAGAGATTTGAAAAGATACGAAAATCCAAAAGAAGTCAGGAGGAGGTTACGCTTGATTTTGAGCCTAAAGCAGGCCAAACCTTAGATTCTAGTGTTTGTTTTCTTTCTACGTCAAGCTATAAATCATCCAAGATTCATCAAACTGTTTGCAAATCTAATCCAAGCTGGACCAATTTACAGACTGGACCAAGATGTAGGTTTATAGTAATGCCTGAAAACAGGAAAGACTTTAGATCAGAAAGGAAAAACTATCTGGTTTCATTACATGTGGCTTCAAGTTTCATTACAAAAGGGTTTACGTGGCTTTGATCCCCTAATTTGGCAAAAAAAAAAAAAAAAAAAAAGATGTCCATATGCACACAGCTATTTCAGTGCATGCATGTGACTAAAATAGATATGCTGTACCCTGGTGAACTGCAGTGTGTTCCACACAGAAATGCTGCATTTAAAATGCATAGGTTGCAAAGTCAAGATAGATTAGGTCAAACATCCTCACTACCATCAAACATCCAGCTACCTTGAATTCTTAATCATACCTGCTGTTGTTCAGAACTGCTCAGGAGAACTAAAAAGAGTATATAAGTTCACAGCCTGGAAAAGAAAGGAAAGAAAGGAAGAAAGAAAGAAAGGAAGGAAGAAAGAAAGAAAGAAAAAGAAAGAAAGAGAAAATGTGCTGTCAACTGTTACGCATGCATATGTATATATATACACACTAAAGAAAAGATTTTACAAGAAGAATCTGTTTTCCATAATCCTTTATTATGGAGCCACAAGTAAGTGAGTCTTTAAAAGTGAGTACTAAAGAAATGACTTCACTAGAAACAGTTTTACTACAATGGTACTTACTTTATATTATTTTTTTGGTTAAAGACCAAAAAAAAGTCTTTTCATTTCTGACTCCCATTGCTGAAGCAGAATTGCCAACTCACCCCACTCCACTGGAGTCTGGAGAGCAGCGATGAGGAGTGAGCTCCTTTCCCACAAATCCCAGACAGTGCTGACATGGGGACGAGGGCAGAGCATCCGCGTGCACTGAACAGCACAAAGCTGTCTCCAAAGTAACGTGTGCCATGGCTTCTTTCGCCAGCACACTGATGGACTCGTTTGGAAGCCAGGTTTTGTGCTCTGAAACCACTAACTCATTTTTGTAGCAGATGATAGAAGTTTTGGTGGCTTCTGGCCAGCCAAGTTGGGTGTACAGCTGCTTTGCATCACTGAAACAGCATGAAGCAGCTTGAGCCTACAGTGAATCTGGCCCTAGATTTCTTAAAACTGTACTGTTTTCTTCGCTATAGCCTCATACCCCTGTTTTTGTGCATTTAGCAAGCCTGATCAGTACCATGTGAACACAAATGGAGTGTGGCCACTTCTGCTGAAAGAAGTTATTCCCAAACAGGAAGACTTGTGACTGGTTGCTACTTTTTGGTCTGCAGTTGTCCTTTCTACAAATTGTGAAAGTATACAGCTGTATTTGTTTCCCCAAAACAACTGCAGCGATTAATTCCCTTGAGTGTTCAGTACCAAGCAATTTGATATCGAATGAGAGCTGGTTCCTTTTTATCATTCTTATGACCTGTCTTCCCCACTCAGACCTTACCTATTTGATTGTTTATTCTTTGTTCTCAGTCAAAATAACCGGGGGGCCTTTTTTTTTTTTTCTTTCTGTCTTTGTTTCTAGCTTTTGTCAGCCACTATTCCTGCCGATTGCTACAAGCACGTTGTTGTAACAATTAAAAATACTTCATTTTTTAATCTTTCCATCACCAGCATTGTGTTTTGGCCGCATCAGATTGCTTTGTGAATGTAGGTGCCCACCGTGGGCCATGGAAAGGGCAGACATGCTCCTGCCCAGAGCCAGATACAGGAATGGGAGGAACGGAGATGGGCTGGGTGGGAAGGGGGGGAAGCAAGGAGAGCCCAGGGCTGGGAGAAGGGGTGAAGGCCAAGGACAGGTCTCTGGTTTGTGGCTGCAGGTGATGAGCAGTGTTGTGACCATGCAGGAATTTACAAACCTTTTTGCTTCTTGTTTTTAAGATGCTTTGCAAAATTTCTCATTACTTTAATCTTTTTATTTGGTCTATCATTCAACCTTCTTCTGAAGTGAAGCCTGTGCAGCATCTCACTGTGAATATTCAGGCACAGAAATGCATCAAACTCTTCCTCTACACAAAAGCCATACTGGATTTGGATTTCTTCTTTCTCTAAGTCTGTACACCCAGAGGCATCCTGAGGGAATTACTGGTGCCACCATCTTCATCTTTCCTCCAAGTCCCAGCAGCAATCTCGGTCTCTTAGGTTTTAGTCACTTGAACTCATCTCTACAATTCCATGTACTATCAAGCTTATCATTTCCTTAGCTCTGCCTCTTAGAAGTAAATTTACTGCTCTGTGAATGCTTCCAGTTCCTTCGTTCAGTTTCTGCCTTATGGGTAATGCCAAAATGAATTCCTGCCCTCTTCTTACTGGAAAATTCATATTTTACTTTTTTAGATGTTAGTCATTGAATTGTCATTCTTTTATTTTCTCAGTGCCCAAGGATGGACAATGGTCATTGACTGACAGATTTGTAACACTTGTATTCTTTTTACAGGATCATATTCTTTACATAGCTTCTCATGGCAGAAGTTCCAGCTGAGGTACTTCAGCTCATCTTCCTCTCCTGTTCTAATGATAGTAGTACTGCTTTTGCATTTCTACTTTTACCTTTAGAAAAAAATATATATTTAGGAGACAATTTTTCCCCAAAGTACATCTTTACTGCGTTCGTTTATTTTGGGGGGTGTACCTCAAATAGCTGCTTAATAGCATTGTTAACTAATTGTGTAACAGTTTGAGCAGTAAAAAAAAAGAAGGTAACAACTAATGAATGATTATTTCTGATTTTTCTGTGAGTTTAGACACAATTTTTTGGTAGATCTATGTGATTTCTATGGTCAGATTTATTTAATGTTGAAACTGACTCATGTCCTTACCATTCTCCTAGAAAATAATTGTAAAAAGAAAAGTGAAGAAAAGAAAGAAAGAAAGAAAGAAAGAAAGAAAGAAAGAAAGAAAGAAAGAAAGAAAGAAAGAAAGAAAGAAAGAAAGAAAGAAAGAAAGAAAGAAAGAAAGAGAGGGATGAACAGGCTAACTTCAAACACTTTAAACTTGCTATTTCAAAACAGCAATCAACTCCTACAGCACAGGTCAGCTGGTGCGGCTCTTATTGCTGTTACCATAGCAGAAACACAGAAATGTGATTAAATAAATAAAGCTAATCAGAAGCAAAAAAACAAGTTTGCAGTAAAAACAGCTCAAGTTAACCTATTCTCAGAGGACTTTGAAAGAAAACATACTTCTAAAGATGTGCTGTGAGAGATTTTAGGCACAGCTGCAGGGAAATAAAAGGTATCCTTTCCTTGTCTTTAGAAGGATTAAATCTGTCCTGGAAATTAACCAAAGCGGACAAATGGCCCATCATACAGGAACAACAGATTGAAGCCCAGAATGTGAAAAACTATGAGAAAGAAAAAAAAATGTGCAGGGAAAAGGCTACTGGACCTTTTAAAGGAACTTTAATGACAGAGTAAGCAACCAGGCACATTAATTCTATCTTTACTTGTCTCTTGCGATATGGAAAGTATCCTGAAAGGAATTAAAAAAAAAGAGTTCTCACAGACAAAAACAGATAACTATTCCCCTGGTCTGAGTCTTCAGTTCCATAAAACATGTAACTTTATATCAATCTATGTACGTCAGACTGTTCCACAGGAGCTAATGTAATATTTTCCAAATTAGAAAAGACATGAAAATGTCTGATCTCTGTGGCTGGATGTGTAACCTGTCTCCCTCCTTCTTTAAAGCAGGTCTTCTGATCCCTCTACAAATGTTAAGGAATACCTAAAAAAGGAACAAGAGGCAAGCTGCAATCTCCTGCCTGTAGTATGGTATAGCACAGCTATTGAAGGTACTGAGGCTTGGATGTTTAGAGCTAAAGCAGTTTATCACGGAATTGGAGTGAAATAAAAGGATGGGGTTGTAAAGACCAGAGAGCATTACTAAGATCAACATTTTAAAATTGAGCTGTGCATCTGGGAGGCGGTTTGAACGTCTGTTCCCATGGCTAAGCAAAATTCCTGCAGCATGGGTGTCATGCAGCAGAGTTGGAGCACATTTGTGGGGACTGCGGATAGCCAGAAGTCTTGCAGTTCAGTGGGATGACTGTTTTTTCTCAGCTTGACAAATGACACGCAGCACTGACAGAGCACTTCTCCTTTGCTGGCCATCACCCCTGCGGACACTGGCCAGAACAGCAGCAGCAGGAACATACCCTGCAACTCTGATTTAATCTCCTGGAGCCCAGGAGACTAGTGAATAGAGCTGTTAACTTTCTGTTTGGTTTGCTTTTCCCATCTGTGTTTTATTAAACTGAGAGCAAGATTTATTCTTTTTTTTTTTTNTTTTTTTTTTTTTTAACATCAGGAGCTGTTGGTGTCCAAGATGATGGTTGATGTTAAGGTATACATACACAGTTTAACCTGGCTGAGGGCCAAAGAGGCCTATAATTTCAAGCCTAGACCATTTATTTGCAAAAGGACACAAAATCCCTCTGCTCTCAGACATTTCTGAAAGGATGAGCATTACTATTTTCTGCTCTCCCAGGAACACAATACATAAAGAGCACAGTAAAACAGTGGGCTCTCCAGGATGAGCCAGGCTCTCCAGGGCATGCAGGCAAACACTTTGGTTTTACTTCACTCCTGACAGCCCCTGCGTAGTCACAGCTACCAGTGAATTTCTGATTTCAACTCCAGGAATCTTAAATAGATTGGAGATACCAGCCCAGTGTATAAATATTTCTTCTAAAAGCCAAGAATGGCTCAGCTGGGGAATTTCACTGTATGAGAAGTGAGATTATGTGCCAGGCTCTCCGCTGTAAGGTGGGATGGCTGGAGCACAGACACCTGCATGCCTAATGAGCTACTGAGAGAATAACGCCGCCTTCTAAAGGAGAAGGAACCAAAGGATGATTTTGAATTGCTTCAAAAAGATAATACTTTCCTCAAATACAGTTACCTCAAGATAGAACAACTGTGCATTGTTTGGAACTGTAAAGAGGTTTCTTTTAAGTACATATATTTTACACAGTAACAGATAAAGCTCCCAAAATCCAGAGCTTCAAAGCAAACAGCCTCTAACATTGTCATCACTTTTGCAAAACTTCTGGGCTTTTTCTTCTCAACAACAAGCTCCTTTCATAATGCACCACTCTTCCCTTTCATCCCTTAATCATCACTCATCTCATCAAAACTAACATGATGGATCATCAGGACTGCTAGGTTTGTCATCTACAAAACCTCTGCATTCTGGTCTTTTCAGGCAAATGCTTACATAACATCATATGAATGCCATATTGATTGTAGCACCTAGACAGGCACCATCACTTTACCGTGGTTCTTGTAACACTAAGCTTTATAATACCACCATGTGGCAATTAAAAGTAGCCCTGACTACAAGGCAAAATTATTTCACTAGAGCTTAGACAATAAAATGTATCTCTTGAAGCTTATTCAGAGCTCACAGTTGGTTTGCTCATATCAGTATTTCTATCACTCACATGTCCGTCTTCCCCAGCAATTTAAATACAGGCTGCAGAATCTAGTTCCATGTATGATGGTTCATGTTTGGAATTCACTTTCAGCATCATTAACAAAAAAGCAATGACTTTTGTTACTCTTTCATTCTAGAAGAATGGTCTTTTTTTCTCATGCTCTTTCACACATATCATCTGAGATGACAGTAGGAGTTGTGCTTGAGCCAGTACAGATTAAGCAGTATTCGTGTGCTTTTGCTTTTATAAAGAAAACTGGAAGAACGTGATGGAATCTGAGATAACATAAATTCTTTTTTTCATTAGAAACCAAAGAAAATGAAACTTACAAAGTGAGGAGTTTGGTCACTGCACTGAGCCTTATCCTTCAGACCCAATGCCGTTTATGTATTTTATTCTATACACTAAAAGCAGAATATATGTGAGTGATTCCTATAGCAGACCACAGACTTTAGGAGGGAAACAATCCCTGAACATGGTGTTAAAGCTGCATCATGATCTCCTCCTTTAGCTACATCTGGGGTGCTCTTTAGTGAACCAACTCTCTCCTGTGTTAGCTATGCCTAAAGCTGCAGTTCCCTCAGACTCCCACCTCTCCTTCAAAGAATACTGATACAAGGCAGCCTACTATTACAGCAATAACACAGGAAATCTGATTTAGGAATGAGGGAGCTGTCAGGATTACCCATTCCACTGAGAAATGGTGAAGTCGTGTTGTGTCATAGCAAGTGGCACACTTTGTAGATGCTTAAGGACTTTCAGTGGTGAAAATACAGGTATGCTCAGGTCTCTAAGCCACAGGAGGTAGGTGCCTTATATCCTCCAAAGATGTAGGTGCCAAAATTTTTTGTTTGTTATAAAATTAAATCTTAGGGTTTTTTTTGGGGGGGGGTTTTTTTTTTTTTTTTTGGTTCTGCTTACAGTCCACAATCAATCCCTATCTTGATGGACTTGGGATCACTGTACCTTTTAGCATTGCTTGAGTACCAAAGCAAAGTTCCTCTTCCTCTCTCTCCAGAGGACAGAAAGCAGTTAAGCTCCAGATGCCTGGTACAAACATTTTGGCTGTATGAAGAAAAACACTGTTGTTTCTCCAAGTAAGCAGTATTTTACAAAAATGGCTACTTCTTCTTCAAAGCTTCTAATATTTACAGAAGATTATTTAGAAGTCATAGGAACAAGAAAGAAGGCCTCATGCCAAAGGCAGTTTCATTGGATATTTAGACAGTTTCTAAGGCAGACTGAGTAAAATAAATACAGAAGTATATGCAAAAATTATATTACCAGAGTGAAACCTGTTTAAGTATCCCATCCTATCCATGCAACTGCTGAAATTTAAAGTCCTTAGTCCAAGATTTGTGAAAATGAAGCTCTTTGAAGAATCAAGTTACTTGCTAGAACAACTGTCAAACTGCCATTTTTGTAACCATTAAAATACTAGGATAGACTTAATTTGCTTTTTCACACAGTGCACTTTATTTATAAGTTGTCTGCTAATTTTGCTGTGAGTTCTGCTGTGTTCATAAGGAACTGACATTCTCAGTAGGTGTAATAATTCCAAGATAATTCCTTCTTCAGATTTGCAGCAATGAATACAGTAGAACTAGGGTTGGATTTTTTTTTTTTTTTCTTTCCTTTTTTTTTTTTTTTTTAAATGAAATATTGTTTGCAACTACAGGTGTTTAATTAAAGGCTGTTAGACAATTTAAACTTCTCAGAAGAATACAAATAAAAGCTGTTAGTGAAGTAAATATCTGTTTAATTTACAAACATCAGTAGCATTACTGATATCAGTCCAAANTTTTTTTTTTTGTAAAAAAAATAATAAAATAAAATTGAAAAACATCTGCATTTTTACAGGGTACCCTGGGTTTTACTGAAGGAGGAACACAACCCACTATTAATGATTANGCAGTAAAGTAGTTTTATTATTTGGGGAAAGTCACAGTTCTTGATAGCACAGCCTTTTTTTCTTTCTTTTTTTATTTATTAAAAAAAAAGAAAAGGTAAAGAGCTCCATGGGAATATTAGTTTATAAAGATCTACCTTCTAATGTCATTTTCTACATGCCATCTTATTTTCTGTAAGTACTGTATAAAGGGAAAATTAATTTCTCTACGATTGCCACCTAGTGTAAAGACATCTTCTGTCATACTTTACAGGTTCTTGGAAAGTGTCCTGAATATCTGCTGTACGTGAAAACTGCAGATTGTCATCACTTCCAGATTCAGTGACACTAAGTGGACAGATTCTAAGGAAAAGAAAAGGAAAAGGAAAGGGGAGGAATAGACCGAAAACATTTACCCCAAGACGACATGCTACGTTAGTTCTATTGCAAAAAATCCTGATTTTTAAGTCTTTTTCTTAAAAAAAAAAAAATACAAAAATACTGGGACAAATATAAATTAATATATATTAAAGCATTGAAAAACAGTAGAAGGGATGACCTAAAAGGGTTAAGTACAATGTACTTCGATACAATAAATATTTCTCAATGAAACCGAATACTGTATAGAGTTGTTTTTAGAACTCATAGAAACAGAAATCCATATTATTACTAATTTATCCATCAATAATCTATTTTTATCATCCCCGAAACATTTATATTACAAAAAATTAATACTGGAAAAGGGCAGATAAACACTTTTTGTATGCTTCTTTTGCTAACATGCTGACATAAAAGTATACATCATCAGGAGATTTCAGGATTATAGTATATTCTTGTATCTCCCATTTCCCATCCACTAAATGGGACCTCATCTTCTCAAGATGCTTAATAATTCCAAAAGATAAAATGTATTTCATACAATTGTTATTTCTGTATTATCTGATTCTTTTCACTCATAATGCATCCTCATCCGTTGGTAAGTGATTGGTACGGTCTGTCAAGACAATAAAATATACCGATACGAAAGTGAAAAAACAAGCCTCATGTTCTGGTCAGCATTTCACCTCTGAGCTGTTAAGTTGCAAGTTGCGTATGTGTAGTGTCAGTGTATCTTCAGCATGTTATAAAGAAGAATCCGAGTTAAAAGCAGTTAAGTTTCCCATCACTGTTGCAATGTTACCAGGTCTTTTTGTTTTTCTTCAAAGCTCCTCTTGGTTATGAGAAGTCTCAGTTCAAGCACTTGAATCTTTTTTCAAATGAAGAAAAAGTCTTTATTCTCATAATAAAAATAAGTCTGTTCTGTATTTTACAATATATTTCAAATATTTCCACTATGAAGCATTAATTAGTCCGACACGGTCAATAAGTATACAACATTTTCAAAAGACAAGTGTGACAGGGACACTTAGGAGGGACAATTTGTACAGCCACACTTCACCACTTTTTCAACCTCGTCCACAAATGACGACCCATCAGTGCATTCAAAAGAGTATTTCCGTCTCTTGCTCCTCAGTGGTCCACAGCACTGCCCGGTTGAACACACCCCTTTACATTCTAGTCTCGATACCTTCTTGGTCGTCTGGCACGCAGCATACCCTTGCTGCTTTTGGTAGTAATCTCGGACTCGTTCCCCTCGACAAGAGATTTCTGCAGAAAACAACATTTAAAATAAGAGATAGACTTTTGAGATACAGGTCAGAGAATGGCTGACACGGCAAAAAAAAAGATGCTGTATTACTAATTGCAGTTGGGAATGATATTTTAAAGTTTGACTCAGGCTGCATAATGGAAACTAGTGGTTCTATCAAACATAATTTGATTAATGCTGAGTTTTATTTCCTATACCTCCTATTTTCAGTAAAGTTTATATTATGTATATGTAAACCATAAATACAAAGCTATTACAATGACAAGAAAATTGGAAGCTTAAATCTTTTCCTCTTTTATAAAAATACACATCTTCTGTTCCTACATTGCTAGCAGCTGGTTCTATTTACCATAGGGAAATGTTTCGGAAAGCATGCAATTTAATTTATTAGACCTGGAGTTTAATATTATTCAATCTGTTATTTAATACAAGTTACATTCCACTAACTTCATAAATTACTGAGGTATAAAACCAGCGAAAAATGAGACATCTGTTAAAAGTTCTACAACCATATTCTTCTGTTCACATCTACGTACAATACGAAATAAATGCCATCTGGGATAAGGGAAAGAGAGGGAGAGGGAGAGCTTTGATAGACAAAGGAAAAAGGTAGGGGAAAAAGTCATCCTGTTTTCATCCATCTCACCTGCATAATTCGCTGTGATAAATCAGTTGAAGCTGAGAGGTCAAAAGTAGAGTTTGTGATAAAACTAGGAGCAGAATCATTGGATTTGGCTTCTCAGTTGCAGAAGGCAGAGAAACGATAAATACAGAAAGATACAGCAGGTAAAAGGTAATAGTTAAATATAGTAAAAATGTGTCTCTGAATGAAGGCAAAAAAAAAAAAAGTTTTCAGAGCAAAACATTTGGTGAAAAAATCTTCAAAATGTAAATAAAGTAATGGGAAAAGTTAGATTTTTCTCTCAGAGACATAAATTTGTATGGTCAAAAAAAAGCAAAAGATGTGTGTATTGTGGGGAAAAAAAAATTGGTAAT
>VXAV01009458.1:116322-135782 GCA_013399715.1 Alectura lathami | reverse complement strand
TTGTAACACTGTTCTGAAGCCTGTAAGTCTCTGCTTATTCTTATTCTGAACATCATGGCCTCATTGTTACTTCTTTTGCATTAAAATTATCATTATTTGACATGAATTAAAAAACATTAAATAACTTCTGCTATGTTCTTATATGGATTAGCCAAAAAAATTTCACATCTAAAGCAGAGTCACCAAATGGGAATGTAATTTCAAATAAGATAGTAAGCAATGTTGTATATGATTTTGTGTCATGAGCATTTATTTCAAACAACTATGCTAACAACTAATATGCATATTATCAAAGAAAAATGAACATTATGATTCATCATTTTTTCAACTACAGGATCAAAAAGTGAAAGTGTTTCAGATATTTTTACTCAGTTTTGATGAAAAGGAAGTTCTGGAACTTATTCTCATTTTCACCATATCTTTCTGTCCCTCCTTCTGCTTGTATGTGTTAAGAGACCATTATATGTAAAAGAACTGGGTTCATATACATTGTTTAATTTTTCACATTACGTAGAATGTTAGAGATTGGGAGGGACCTCGAAAGTTCATCTAGTCCAATCCCCCTGCCGAAGCAGGAACACCTAGAGCAGATCGCACAGGAACGCATCCAGGCGGGTTTTGAATGTCTCCAGAGAAGGAGACTCCACAACCTCTCTGGGCAGCCTGTTCCAGTGCTCTGTCACCCTCACTGTGAAGAAATTTCTCCTCATGTTTAAGCGGAACCTCCTATGTTCCAGCTTGCACCCACTGCCCCTTGTCCTGTCACTGGATGTCACAGTGAAGAGCCTGGCTCCATCCTCCTGACACCCACCCTTGACATATTTATAAACATTAATGAGGTCACCCCTCAGTCTCCTCTTCTCCAAGCTGAAGAGACCCAGCTCCCTCAGCCTTTCCTCATTTGCTCCACATTGTTGACACATACACCTTTGAGTAAGCCATAACCGGACAAAAATCTTAAAATTAAAGCGAAATAAACACAGTTCTTCATAAAGAGTGAAAAACTAACTGCATATTATTTTATTGATAAATATACACATACAGTCACGCATATACCTAATATTTTTGAAGAAAAGCATAACATATGCCCCCTCAGAACTAGTTTCTAGATAAACCTTTGCAATAAATATTTTAAATTCTGACATTTTACAACTTAGGAGATACTATTTGCTCTTGCATATGACCTCAAAATCAGTATTTACAGAGTCACTTGCACCAAAACTGCTAGTGAAAAATGAAATCACTGATTTCAGCACAATGCAGTGGCAATAATCAGGTAATTTTCAGACCATGAACCTAGGCTTTTGAAATAACAAAGCTTTTTATCCAACTATGTTAAAGAATATACCATGAAGAGTCAGCTTTGAATTCATCAAAGGGGAAAACAAACAGTAAACATGCATGTCTTAGGAAAGAAGTCTGTTTGAGGTACACAAAAGGAAGGTCAGAAGGTCTGTTCTTAAACGTATCACCCGTTCCAGATCTACTTACAACCTTACCTGGTATCAGAAAACCACAAGGCCCTGGAATCTCTAGAAGCAGGGCATGGATGGTAAAGGAGTAAAAGATTGAGAATCTGTTAGAGGCCACATGAAAAAGAAAAAAACTCATAAACCTAGAAAAAAAAACAACTGCAAGAAGAAAATACTAAGGGATGACTCTTGTAGGAAAGTAACTCATAAAGTTTAGAATAAGGTCCACTTTTTCCAGTGATTTTGTGGAATTTTACAACTGAGATTTCATTTTAAAATGTTCATTTTCACAAAAAACCTACTTTTTATGTGATTCAAATTCAAGCACCAATTTCACTTTCAACTGAATCCAGATACTGCTAAGAGGGAATTACACAGTTCTCCTGTACATATGTACACAATAGCAGAACACAAACAGATCTATATATCTGAAAAAAATCACCTCTCATAGCCTAACATTTTGCTTTTAGTAGGAATATAGCATCTTCCTAATTCCTATTCATCACTTCATTTTTAAGCAAAAGATAAAATTACTTATCTTTGAGCAAGAGACATATAATGCCTTACAGAGCCATCATGTCATTGAAAAGCTGCTGAGTGGCAATCTGTAACTATGAGCATCTTCGCAGAAGAACAATGGCAGGCAAATTATTTTCACTCAAAGGTATCCATAATACCAGATCTCCACTCTTGGAAGTGAAACAAATACAGTTCTTACTCTGCATAATAATATAAAGGATATTTTCTGATGGGCAAGAAGTAGTAAGATGAACTGTCTGGATTGTCTGATGGAAACATAACAATGACTGTAGGAAGGGGTGACTCAGTTTTTTAAAATGACACAGCTGGAAAATAACCAAGTAAGTCCTTCATGTTCCTGCAAATATTCTTTTTATTATATCCCTACCATAATCTGTAATAAGAGCACATCTACAATAATGTTCAGCGGATGCTTGTATAGAAGATGATCAGATTGGCCACCAAATCTTTTACTTAAAATCAGACTAAAGAACTTTGTGAAGGCTGAGTGTCATGAACTTAACTCAGGTATGACCTTGGAGAAGTACTCTTGAAAAATTGTGAAGAAGGAGTTGGAAGGAAAGACGATTAATTGGTGTCATGCACAAAAATAAATGAGTTGGATTTCCAGTGACTTTTGTTTACAAAAACATTTTTCACAGAAAGCCTGAGGAGAGAAGACTAAATAGGATGAACATGCAGTGATGAACAACTTAGGATGAGAGCCAACTCTGGCATAGTCCCATCACTTTTGTAAGGAAGAATTTACAAATGGATTAAGCTCACGTTGAACTACGTGTTAACAGATGAATAAGTAAAAATAGCTTGACGAATACCTAGACTGTGAGAATAAGTTAATTCTACAAAACGTATGATCTGATGCCTCACAAATAACCATAAGCTTAGTAATGACTTACAAGTATAAACTCAAGTCTGAAAAATGAAGCTACAGCAGAAGCTGTGCTTTCGAAATATTTAAAAAGGAAGAACTGGACAGAATAGAAGATTAAACAGTAAAACAAACCATGTCCATGCCCATAGAGGAATCAAAAAGGCATTTTTCTAAGACAAAAAATACTAAGGTTCTGAAAAAGAACCTGAGAATTAAACAGAAATAAGCTGTAATAAAGGTGCCAATAACATTGGTACCAACAAGGAGATAAATACTTGCTTCAAACCCAAAGAAACCTCCATACATAGTAACATTCTAGAATGAGACTGCTATAGAAGAAATCACATCCTTTATCTACTTTGCATTTTTGTAGGCTTTCTTCTGAAACATCAAGGAAAACAGCATTCTGGACATATTGATGCAATTATATACCACAGAGATATACCACTAAGATAAAGCAGACTGCAAGGATTATGAATGTATTTATAGCTTTTACTGCAAAAGCCTGAAGGACATTGTTTTGCTAAGAGAAGTGTAGATTAAATTCTCGTTCATGACAGAGACAGTACCAGGTAACAATGTACATTCATGTACTGAGGAGTATCACACTGCAAAGCAGAAGACTTTATTTCTCCATCTTCTGTTTGAAAAATAAAATAGTTGTTGAAGTTTTTAAAATAAATACAGTTCCTGAATGGTACCAATGGCTAGATCCCTAAGTATGATGAGAAATGATGACAAGGCAGAGTGAAGATGCTATAATAAATGCTCAAATGTAAATAAATGTAAAAATAAATGGATAATAAATGTTAAAAAAAAAAAAAATCCCAAAAATAACAATACCTTGGCAAGTAAATTTTTTAGATGGAGTTGTGAGTAGAAGTTTATCTGCCATTTCTCCAGGGCCAGCACATCGTGCAATACCAGGTTCTTTGTATTCTGATTTTACCCAGTCAGACAGCCATTGCATGTTACAATCACAATAAAGAGGATTTGCTCCAATAGCCCTATGGAAAACAAACAAACAAAAAAAGGGAATAAAGTTTTAAATGCTTGCTTTTGAAAAGAGAAACCAGAAGACTGAGGCTGGCAAAAAAAAACATCCTCAAAGCACAACCAGCCCTCCTCCACCAAACTGACCCTAAGTGCATGAAATGTCTGGATTTAGGTTTTAAACCAACAAGTAATCGTTTTAGCAGTAAGCCTGGTCAGAAACCTAGCCATTCTTAGCTGCATTTCTGTAAGCTAGCTCTGTGGCACCTTTGGTATGCAATGGGCAAGATCAGCTGCATCATCAGAAAGAAACTGATACTGGAAAATTAGATTAGGAAGAAAAAAGTATTTCTTCCAAAGCAGCCAGGGCAACCCCACCGAGTTCCACCCAGATATTTTTCCTTTTCAGTTTATAACTCCAAGGCTAGTACAAACCATCTGTTCCTAAGCTTCCAATTTTATTTAATTCTTTCCTCTTTGGAGCTCACCCACGGAACTTACAGCTATGTGCTCTTCCGTAAGAGACCTCTGCTGTATAGGTAAATAAAATTACACTATCCTAGCTTAGTGGGAGTCATGTAAGAATTCCCTGTTGTGAAAGCAAATCCATTTCTTTAAATAAATTCGATTTTTTTTTTTTTTTTAATTAGAAAACAGTTTAGCTAAAGATTTTTGGAATTAATTTCTGTAAGGGCTTTTTAAGTGCCTTTTTTTTTTCTGCTACTCTTAATACTAAATACTCTGAAATACTCTTAAAACTCTGAGAACAATTATATGGTATATCATTAATTTGGAGGATAGAAGCATTGTGCTATTCTATAAAGATGTACCCATAATCTTTTCAGGAAATACAATAATCATAGAGCTTCTTTCAGATTGTTCCACAAGTTTGGATCAGTGGATCTTCAAGAGAGAGAAGAAAATCCTTGGCAAGCACAGGTGGTAGGAACTACTGCAGAAACACTTTTCAGCCACACTGAGCAGGAAGTTGGCTTCATTACTGCTGCACACTCCCAGCTGAACAGAAGAAATTGCATATATGGAAATATGCATATACACATGTTCAGTCAGGCTTTAGTCAGAGCAGTAACAAAAATCAGACCTGGTAATATGGTCAGGTAATAGGGAACTTCCCATGTAAAGAGAAATACCTAAAATTTGCCCAGGCCATATTTGCAAGAGTAATTGTCAGCCTAAACTGTGATAATGAAGTTGCTCTCTAAAACCAGAATGTTAGGAAGGATAACTGGTAAGATTAAGAAAAAAATAATAGCAAAGACAATCAATCTATTTAAGTTTCACAGATATTTAGTACAATTGACCTAGTTTAAGGGTAGCATTTGAATGAATTATCAGTGACAAAGCTTGATCAGGCTCATCAGATTTCTGAGAAATGGAAAATTACATGTAAATGTCCAACACTGAACAAGAGGCAGATAATTATTTAACAATCACAGTTCAGAAACATCAAAACCAGGTACATCTAAAAACGCTGGTCAGTCTACGCTTCAAATGCAAGCTAAAATTTAATACCTAGCCATAAACAACGGGGTTTACAGATAGGTAACTTGCTCTAAATTAAGTTTCTATTGAAAATTAAGAACAGACGTATTGCCTCAGATGATAGTCTGAAATCAGTTGTCATGCATTCAATGTCAACGATCATCAACACAGAATCACAGAATAATTTAGGTTGGAAGGGCTCTTTGGATGTCATGTGGTCCTACCTCCTGCACAAAGCAGGGCTCACTTCAAAGTCAGAGCAGGGTTGCTCAGGGCTGTGTCCTGCTGAGTTCTGAAGATTTCAAGGGAGGAAAATTCCTCTGGTTCTCTGGGCAACCTGTTCAAAAGCTGAGCCACCCTCAAAAGAAATAATTTTTCATTATGTTCAATGAAACTTCCCCTGAAGACTGCTGTTAGGTCTCTCCTTGAAAACTCCTTATCCAGCCCTGTGCCTTTAACCTCTCCTCACAGCTCACAGCACCCTCTCCCACCTTGCTTTCTCCTGTTCTGGACTTGATCTGTGTCATGCACATCTACTCTGTACTGAAGAAACTGAATGCATATTCCAGGTGTGTCCTTATGAGGGTGAAGCAGGAGGCAGTGGTCACTCTCCTCAGTTACCGCGCTGCTCACTTACTAATTCAGCCCAGAGCATCTTTAGCTTTTGTTGCCACAAGGGCACATGGCTGACATTCAATTTGCTGCCCAGCAAGAGGTCCAGGATTTTTCTGCTAAGCTGCTAGCTATCTGGCCAGTACCCAGCCTGTGCTGATGCATGGGGTTGTTCCAGAGCAGTCCTTTGCATTTGTCATTACTCAACAGTATGAAATTTGCTAAACATGATGTAAAATACGTGGTTATCATCTGAATACTCACAGGTGTGATAACGCTGAAAGATCATTAAAGGCTCCTTCAGGAACAACAGAAATATCATTGCCATGTAAAGACCTTAATGAAAAAAGTAAAATTACATATGTATAAAACTCAGCAGATCAATTTTACAAATTTCATCTTCTGTAAAAAGTCTTCATCTTTTCACATTTTTTTTTCAGTTTCTCTGTGTCCAATCTTTTTTTTTTTTCAAGATTTAATCAGCAGCCTACTCATCACTTGATTTTTTCATCTTATATTTTTCATCAGAACTGTCAATAACAATATGAATATTTTTAAATTCAAAGAATAAAGGTCTGTCAAAAGTGTATTTCTGCAAAGTGCTTACTGGATTTAGGCTTGGAAGAAGACTTATTTCTGACTTTTTTCCAGCAGTTCCCTGTAATTCCTGCTAGTTTTGTTCATGATTGTTTTTTTTTTATTATTATTTTATTTTTCATACATTCATGGAAAATACAGGTATTGACTGTTCATATATTAAGGTTGTTTCCCTAATTTGATAGTAAAGACATTATTAAACATCATGGGACTAGACTTCTGTTGCAAATGTGCACAAAAATCTATCTCCTTTTATACAAATTAATTTTATATAAATTCATTCATTTACATGTATGGACTTATACTAACACACATAAAAAATGCCATGCTTGAGACCTTTACTCCAACTAAGGTATTAAACTGTCATAAACTATCCAAATGGAGACAAAGAATACATTTTCAGTTCGGAACTCTCGAGACACAATTTTGTGGGGTTGTTTAGTTACTTATTTGTTTATTTTTGAATCTGTAAACTAGAGTGACTGTTTTTTTATCTTCCTTTGGCTCTTTTTGTCACTTTTCCTATCACCCTTTCAACTAATTTTTCCTAATATTAAAATAGAAATTTTTTCTTGAATCAAAATTTATTTTATTGGTTTTCAATAATTACTCATGATATAATGGCTTCGGAAATACTCCCATATTAAGTGAAACAAGAAAGAAAGAAATCTACTGTTGGACAAAATTCTTTAAAATTCAGCTGCAAAAGCCATCATATATACTGAGAAATTTATGCATATGATATTTTTGTTAGACTTTAATTATTATAAGAAGGAAGAACATAACTCAAAAAAGAGATAACGAGATACAGTCAAAACTAAAAAGCAGAAAAGGCATAAGCATGTGCTTTTCTCTATACATGTTGTCCAAGGTCATATAAGTATGGTGCAGCATTTTGATAGTATACTCCCCTGGAATGAATTTAGGGAGTTATGACTATGTAATTATAACTTCTCAAATAACTGAAAGATTTTAAAATCCAGTAATTTCTCACAAATTTGCCATCTGCTATATGCAAATAAAAATTCTGGAAAATAATAATGGTTAAAAAATAATACTTACAACAATCTAAGTGATTTCAACCCATCAAAAGTCCGTGCAGGGATACACCTCAGGCGGTTGTAACTAAGAATTCTGAAATATACAAATTACTGTCAGTAAGTGAATCAAGCATTCAGTAAACAGAATGCAGAGCATGACCATAAACAGCTTTTGCACACATAGCTCGTTAGGAAAAGTTATTTTACAGCCTCTACAGCAAGCAAGCTTTAATATCAACAAAATGTCCATTCTTTCCGAGACAAAAAACACTGTAATGCTTCCAGAGTGTCAATGTTACATGTTTAAACTTACAAGGTGAGCAGCTGAGTCATGTTGCTGAAGCTCTGATTAGAAAGAGTGCTGATTCTGTTGTTACTTAAATCTCTATAAAAAATAAATTCAGAAATTCAGACCTTAAAATGACTGCCCGAGTCCTGAAACACTGGAAGTTAAACTGACAGACACATTACTTTTATTAGTAGAAGTAGCATCATCATTGGTATCAATATTTAAAGCAGCGCACATTTTCATTTTCACATGCCATATACAAGCCCAGCAAGCATTTAGCTTGATCAATGAAAAGCATTTTCATTTCAACACAGATGAACAAGAAGCGTGATGCATTCTTTTACAACAGCAATGTCCATCATGCTACTAAGTTAATAATGCAGTCCTACATGAACCCAACTATAGAAATAAAAGAGATATTTTCAAGTTTAAATCATTTTAGTCATGTCCCTAATGACAACTGAGTAAGTATCATATAATAGTGTATTTCACATTTGTAGGCTCAACACATCAAAGCCCAGAGCTATAAAGAATACTATCTAAGATTTATGGTTTTAACATCTTTCTTGTTCAATATTCTAATGAATAAAATCTGAAGTGAAAGTATGACAGAAGCTGGAGTGGTCTGCTGGTAGCTTCAAAGATGGTAGCTTCAAAGAAGCTTTGAAGAAGCTGTACTAAATTTGAATAATGCCTGTTCTTGATTCTCATATTGTGCTCTAGTTTTCATTTCATGTTGATTATTTCACTATTGTTTACTGTATTTTGTGGTGAAATTTAATTCTGAATCTGTTTAAGCATTTTTTTTCTGAGGGGACCTTGGTTTTTTAACTGTTGAATAGCTTGGTACACATATTTCTCCACTTGAAATTTCATGAAAGCATGTAAGACAATTGACTCATAATAACAAACACACTAGACATGTATAACAGTGCAATCCATTCATACCAGGAAGAAGTAGTCAGAAATAAACAATTTTTTTCTGTTAGTCTGGAACTCAAGAGTCATATGTAATTCTTTGTCCACAGAACTATGCATAGTGTTTTGGTTTTCCAAATACAGATGAGGAGCATTCTCAAATTCAGAACAGCAGTATGAGGATACATTCAGAACAGATGAAAATAATGTATCCCCACAAGTCTGATAAATGGAGACTGTTAATACTCACATTATTTTATTCACTGCTCAGCTATAAACTACTGTATTACAACTGTCTGCTAAGTAGTTTATGTGTATCTTCTGATTAAGCGGTAGTTATATAATTTCTGGCCATGTTTGTCAAAAGCAGACCAGGAGTACCTCATCTTTGTGATAGAAACCTTGTTACAATTACTGTAATTAACTTCATCTCCAGTCATATATCTACTCTCCACCGACATTGTCACCACATACAGTCCAATCTGTATGTTCATTTCTTGTACACACTGAGATCCCAACATTTATATTTTCTGTGTGCTATAAGTTAGATCTTGCATAACTTCCCTGAACAATCAACAGAGATTTCCTAAAAGATCCACAGTGTACACATTTGAGAATATTGCAGGGTGTTTTTGCTGATGCTATTTGCAAAATAGGAAAGGTTTTGGAAGCATCTCTTTTCTAAATTTGTGACCATGACCACTTTTGTCTAGTATGAGGCAAATAAAGGAAATCAAGTTCTTGGTATGAATGCAAAACTATTTTCAATTCTAGCAGCAAAGCTCTAAAACCAGTCAAAAAGAAAATTAAAGGATTTTGTTTCTCCTTATTTTTGTTATTTTTTTTTTTTTCCAGTTACACTGAAACCGCAAAGTACTTTCAGAATGTTATGCAGTTCAAACTCAGCTGGTATAAATTTTTATACTGCTAACAAATGCCATGGAATTACAGACATTTACACTGACAGCCTTCCTGTTTCTCTCACTTCACTCTTCCAAGGTATGGAAATCATATTCAAATATTTCATGAAGTCGAGGTAATAAATTTCAGAGCAGTTAGTGATTTGCCTCAAATCATAAGAGTGAGTCACAGCAGCAGGGCAGCAGCAGGGTTGGGAGCAAGAAGTTCTAGATCAGCTCTAGAACCACGTATTAAACCATATAGCTCAACAGAAGTATGTGCTGTTCCTGCTATTCCTATATGAATAGGCCTTCCAGCACCTGAAGGGGACCTACAGGAGAGCTAGGGAGGGACTCATTAGAAGAGCATGTAGCAATAGGACGAGGTGGTAATGGCCATAAATTGGAAGAGGGGAGATTTAGGCTAGATTTTAGGAAGAAATTCTTTCCTGTGAGGGTGGTGAGACACTGGAACAGGTTGCCCAGAAGGGCTGTGGATGCCCCCTCCCTGGCAGTGTTCAAGGCCAGGCTGGCTGGGGCTCTGAGCAACCAGTGGGAGGTGTCCCTGCCCACGGCAGGGGGGTTGGAACTAGGTGATCATTAAGGTCCCTTCCAACCCAAACCACTTAATGATTCTATGAAGCATATCACTGAATCTTTCTTTATAGTGCCTTTATGGAGCTGTGTAACAACATATTGTATTTATCTTAACATATTCTGTAAGATCTTACACCTCTTTCCAGGTATTTACTTTGTGATGTAATCACTGGAATAAAATATTCCAGTTTATAAAACGTGACCGAGTACACATATGTAGGATGAGATAAAAGGAATAAAATATCCTCCATTATAAAATGTATTTGGGTGTTATATTTATTAAAAGATAACAGTATATTTATTTTTCTTTTTCTTTTTCTTTTTTTTTCCCTATAACTAAAACCAGTTATTATGAAGTAGGAGATTGTTTTTGTTTTCATACAAGTAGAGAATGTTGCTCTAAAACTACTTACATAAGTGTTAAATGCTTGTAGTTGGAAAGCTCTTTTGGAACAAGTGTAAATTGATTTCCATCCAAATAACTAAAATAGAAAAATAAAATATAGAGCATTATTTTTTTCATTAAAACTATAGCATCTTCATTCACTAATCTTAGAATCCAACCATAAAGAAAGTTTAGAATGAATACATAATATTCTCATTTTGTAAGAACCCTTGTGTACAAATACTTGTTTTTAGAGAACCTGTAGCCTAAGATCTATATCTACTACTATATCAGATATTATGAATAATAAGAAGTAATAGCAGTAACAAATAACCCTTCTTTTGTTACTTCTTAAATGCTTTGCAAAATGAGGTCTTTATTGTCTCCACTTCACACACACCTACCAGTGAAAAGTAAATCTGACTTACGCAAGTCATTCTAAGTGTGGACTTTGAGCTATCGCAAATAGAAACACAACCTGACATTTCAGAGGTAGTCCTTTAACGTAGAAACAGCAAGGGCTCATACCAGCTCTGAATATGAGCAAATTCATTTGTCATGCCTGTAATTCACGTCATCTTCTCTAATTTCTTCCTGTATCTCTCATGATGTATAAGGCATGACACATCACAAGCTTGTTCCTATGCAGTACGTTATGGACTAAAGACAGTAATGAATTACCCTTCACTAGGAAAGTTTGATTTATTTTCTTCCTCTCTGTAGGTTTACCCAGCCTGTATTACATTGCTCTTCTTCCATGCTCATAATTCTCAATAACAAACTTGCTCGTCCTTAGAGTTAAGGATGTTAAATGGGGTTAAATGACTTCCTGATGGTGGTATTAAGGTGGTATTACTTTTGTCTCCTGGAACCCAAGTAAAAACTATACCCGATACTTTAGCAATCCAAATGCCTGGAACACACTTGCATTAAGAGCAGCCTTGGTTTGACATTCTTAGATGAATTTTGAGCTTAATGTATGCTGCAACATCTTTGGAAACTTTTGTCTTTTCTGAATGGACGGGCCGCCTGGCAATTCATTAACTATCTGCATCTGATCAAAAAACCTTCCCCCCTCCCCCCCCCATATTGGACCATGCTTTATTTATGAATATTTGCCAGATCTAAAACATATGTCTGAACAAGCTGTATGCTTGCACTGCCTTAACAGCATTACATAAATGGTGGTGAATGGAGCACAGGCTCATATACTTAATTATTAAAAAAGAACAACAACAACAACAAAAAACATTTTTGAGGGAATAAGTATTCTGACAAAATTATTTTATCAGGATATAGGAATAGAATTAGGATATATTGCTTTAGCTTCATTAGAACTGAAGCAGTACATTTATCCACTTGACTGATAAAAACTGCTTGTTCAAATGAAGCTACTATTAAGATATTTTATAAAATAAATGAAGGGTACATCTTTGAAGGGTTATGGCATACTAATGAACAAGAATAATCAATCAGTATGCAACTGCTAACAGGAACCACCTCCATTATCCTTTTGAAAAATATGCTAAATTGCATGCTTAGACTAATTAAAGCATAAAAAATTGTACACAAATGAGTTTTCAGTCACAGTCACTTCCACTTCCAAAAGTATCACTCTTTAGCTGCTTAATTTTACACTGCATTGATACCCTTACATTGTAAAATTCTGTTTATTAGACCAGACTATATTTAATTAAGTCACCTTCCATTAGGAGAAAAAAAAAAAAAAAAAAACACCAAAATCTAATAAAATAAGTTATAGGTTTACACAATTATATGCTAATTTGGATTCTTAATAATTTTTCTTCATTCATGACCAAAGCCTTTCAGATACTTTTAAGCACCAAATTAGTGGTGGACATTTCAGAACCTTATCTTTAAACAAATGTTAAAACAATAAAACTTTTTTAGTGACTTAAAACACAGTTATGATGTCTTCTGAAGAAAGTACCATGTTACTCATTATGAAGCATTAATAATGTAATACTAAACATTTGACATTTGTAACTCAAGATGACAATGTAACCAAGTTTTTTTCTTGTCAATAATTTCCAACTATTTCTTTTAGCTTGCAACCTGTACGATCAAGATTCAAAATAGATGATGAACCTAATTTTTAGGTTTATATTTTCCCCTTGATAATGTATAAAAATTGACTCATCTAGTTTGGTAAGTAGCTATTCAGTCATTACCTTCAAACAATACATGAGGTAGCAAACATTTTTTATGTCTGCTTTGCTGTCCATCTGCATATTCAAGTTATATCTTTGTATAAAATGCAATCTGTACCATTTTTCTCATATAAAAATTCATCAAGAGTAATAAAATGTCTCAGACTGTATGACTGCCTGTATGAAAAATCTCATATTTTATCTATTAAAACCAGTCTTTTTGAAATATTACAAAAATATTTATCATGAAAATATACAAAAAATAGTTTTTTACCTTTTTTTAAATTTTTTTATAGAGTTTTTATTTTTTTTGAATATAATTGAACTTCATTCCTTCCTATTAGTGTCCACAGATTATTCAGATTCACTTTTGCTATAATTTAAACCACTGTAATATAATGAACATATTCAGTGACATGATGATTCATTGTAGGGGTTGCAAGAGTGAATACAATTTTATATATCCATAGATCTGCAGCAACAGAGGGTTTTTAGAATCTTTTGAGACATAGCCAGCACTGCTATTTCAAACTTAGCCTTAAAGGTCTCAAGATTCTTTGCAACTCTATCTACAAAGCAGTATATGAAAAAATTGCAGCCAATCTACTCAAGCCATTTCTTCACTTCTCCCTTCACTGCTGAACCTGACACTATATATCTGACATCGATTTTTATGAAAGGGAAAAAAGCGTGCCACTTACAGTTCAGTTACATCTTTTGGGATGCCTTTAGGCAAGGCTTTTAGCCCTTTGTTACTGCAGCGAACTACTGTGTCCAGACAAGTACATTCTGCAGGACAGCGGGCCAGTGGAGAGCAGCTATTGTCATCATTTCCTGGTTAATAAGAACAAACAGATGCTAAGCTTGCTATGCAAATGATATTTGAGGATTAGCAACAACATCCCACATGTAATTCCCATAAGTAAAAGAGATTTCTGCATTATGATATCTCTATGGATGGAAAATATTGTAAAGTATGTAAAACATTGCTCCAAGAATTTACATTTCAAGTAGCACTTTATTTAGTACAACGCTGTTTTACTAGATAAAAATGTTATCGTTTGGAAAAAAAATCATTAAAGAAAAAATACAACTTATAATGAAGTATAATTAAGCAGTATATATGTTGATTTTCAAAATAAGTGAATTAAAATAAACAGAATCCCTTTAAAGAAGTTATGGACTTGAAAACTGACAAACTAATAATTTAATAAATGGAAGCGTGTGTGAGAGAGATGCAAGATAGCCATTATTTCTTTAAGTGTTGAAGGGAATTCTGTAAGTCACAAATCAAGTAAAATGTCATGATAATTGATCAAGTAGTCTGACGGAGTGCTTGGTTTGAGCATCAACATGTGAAAATATTTTCATTTGAACTACATTTAATCAATTACGTAATCTTTGTATTATCTCTAAATTATAATTGCATTACAGAATATAAGCAAGAAAAACTTTTGAAAACATATATACTGTAGTCATATGCTTGCTAATTATCTAAAAGTGGGTGAAAGACAACAAAGTAAATGAGCAGGAAACACTCATAAAGTGATTTAAAGAATACCAGTTCTCAAATAAAGAACATTACTTTGTGATCCTTGGAAATCATGAAAGCTGAAGTTATAAAATTTCAAATATTAACTTTCTTACCATCATCACACGTAAAATCCTGGATTGCCACATCCTGGATAGGAATCTCTTTGAGGAAGTAAGGTTTCTGACAGCGAGGGTTTCCTGTCACAATCCTTTTCTTCCTTAGCCAATCTCCAAGCCATGCCAGATGGCAGTTGCAGTTGAAGGGATTCGCCAAGAGGTTTCTGAGAATCATGTGAAAGTTCACTTCTCAGGACAGAACTTTTTTCATTCTAAGTATTCTATCTCTATTTTCAAAAAGCTAAGCTTAAATACATTTATTCAAACAATAGTATGTACAAACCATAGATGAAAGCTGTAATTTAGGCACTACATAGTGAATCTTGATATAGCTCGTTTAGAAATAATTTAAAACTGTCAGAGACTTGACTTGTTGTCAAGCCACTCTGTACTGATAATACAATAATTTCATATAGAGATGAAGGCTGATTACTTTACATTATTAGCTTTAACCTGACAACAGCTATTCCATTAATTTGTCATCTTAAGATTTCCATCTTTTATTTGCTCCAGAGAATAAGTTTCCTATCTGAAGTGACAGCTAAGTTGATTACATGCCAGTTATAAAAATGAATTTGCTTCTAGAAGTCTCATACTTTTGGCATCTCCTTACCTCAGCACAAATGTATTGACAATTTCATTATTTATAAACATGCCATCCTTAATATGCACCAATTAGTCACCTGGTGCAAAGTGTCACTTTTTATGTAAAAAGGGGTTTAAGTACTTTCCTGAATGATGCTACCGGCAGAAAGCACTTCTTCAGTAAACTGATTGGCAGCTTCTCACAACATTTTTCCTTCCCTTATATTGAATTGCATTTAAAAAGAGACACTTCTTTTTATGGAAGATGAGACCGAAGCTGTATTATAAAACAAGTACAAACTAAGATCCCCAGCCGCCTCAGCAAATTTCAGATAATGATCAGACCACAAAAGGAAAGACAACATAGTGATCAGACCAGCTGCAATTAGGTGAGGGGTGCCCATTAGGGTTTCTACCCTGGTTCAAGTCAGTAGGCTTCTGTAAGGGGGCATAGCAGGACATTTTTTCATGCCCTCTCAGGGAGTTCTGGAAACTGGCTTAAAGCTGTGTAAAAGGCCACCATGAAAACATGCTCTCTGTGATGGTCCAGAAAAAAATATTTCTGAAAAATCCCTTTATGAAACCCATATTTTTCCCTTTCCAGCTCCCACCATGCAACCACATGGTAAAATATTAATAGAAATGTCCCAAGTATCTTGTTAGAGGTTTCAGTTTGGGTGTGGTAAAAGACAAATGTGACTCACAACGTAGAGAGTGAATGCAGGGTGTCGAAGGATCCTGGTGCCACGGTGGTGATCTGGTTGTCGTACAGCGAGAGCAGGCGGACAGAGCTCAGGCCTGTGAAGCTGTCGTTCCCCACACAGCTCACGCGATTGCTCCTCAGCATCCTGTGGAAATAAGACTCAGCATTTCTCAGCTTATGACGGGTCTAAGCGCTCCATAATGATTTGTGTTGATATTGCTCTCTTACTGAATTATAAACAACATTGGATACCTGACATTTCCTCTGTGAGCTTTGGTAATCAAAGAGGCTAACATTAAAAAACTGTAAGGTTAAATTCTCTAGGTATAAACGTGAAGAGGTGGCCTCAGTGAGGTGAGGCCAGGGGCTGTCCCATGCCAGACACAGCCTGTTCCACCCAGGTGTGCCAATCACCAAAACAGTCAGAGCAGTCTGTGGTGCCTCTGAACTGTTGAGGTGAGTTTAGAGCACTTCTGAGTTTAAAATAGGGCAGCAAATGTGGGGGCAAAAAGGAGAAACAATGCCAGCGCAGGAGGAGAGAGGAAAGGGAAAGTACAGAAGACCATCACGGAGCAGGAGGAGGGATAGGGCCGAGCAGCCTGGGTGCCTGCCAGAGCCAAAGGAGCAGCTCTACAGGCAGGGCCTGGAGCCAAAGCAGTGGCCAGAGCAAGGGCCAGAGCTGAACTGCTGCCTGAGCAGAGGCCGAGAGGTGTGACTGAAGGGACTGCTACTGCTGGAGGAATCACAGTGACCCCTGTGCTGCCCGTCACCTCACTGAGGGGACTGAGCTTAGAGTGTGTGGAGGGGCCTGGAGAACAAAAAGGTGAGTGGGTTTCACAGAGACAAGAGGTGTTTTCCCTAAGTGTTTGGCTTTCTCCTTTCAGTAACAGAATCAGTAACTGACAATAAATAAAATTGACTGAAATCCTCTAAACAGCGGTGCATGCTTCCCACTTTGAGCTCTCAAGCCTAAGCAAGTGCAGAACTGCTATCTACATTGAGCAGAAGGCTGCACCAGGCTGACCTCCCGAGGTCCCTTCCAGCCTGAATTTTCTTAGGATAAAAGACAGAAAGCACTTCCACTACATTTTCAAGTATTTCAAATGAAAGAAATCAACCTATCCAGACTCCTCCACAGCATGACTCTAAGAGTATGTAAAAATTTCAGAAATTAAGCAAGAGAAACCTATTTTAAAATCTCTCATGGATCTGTTAGTAAAACAGAGGAGCTTTTTTTGCTGCTTTTTCTACCTGCCCTGCAACAAATCATTTTTTTTTTTTCCACACTCTGGTCTAGGAACAGCTGCTTCTAACAGTTGTAGCAGTTTTAAATGAAAAGTTAGAAATGATAGGTCTGATATATGAAAAAATAAAGATGCTTAATGTCTTCGGACAGCTAAAGCCCCAGAGACAATTTATCTTGGCTCTGGTCTTCTGATCAGGACTGACTCTGAAGAAGGCCAAGAAGCTGGATATTGTATNTTTTTTTTTTTTTTTTTTTTTTTTTGAGTGGAAAGAGCATTCATGGAAAGAATGAAATGAGTTCAAGCTATAGTGCTTTTACTTCTCCCTTCACTGTTGAAATGACAAAAAAAAATTTAGTTAGGAGAGAATAATTTCCCACATTTCAATATCCTCAAGAATCATTTTTTCATCTAGCAAAATACCCAATAATGGTTGAGCTGGATTAAATCAGATTCCGTTATGTAAATGCAGAATTCCCACACAAAATCCTGTTACTTTCAAGCAGATGATTATTGCCATTATCTGTTTCTGCAGTTGGATGTTTTCTCATTCTTAACTGCTTCATCATTTAAGAGGACTCATAATTTCTGTATTCTAATAGCCACAACGAAGAACTTCAGCTACGTTATATCAATAATTAATAAATTCATATTCTTTATTACTACCTTTGTGTAAAATGGGAACAAATACATCAAGATATGCTTGAGTATTCCACAGCTAATCCAAAATCAAGGTTTTTAGGACAAATAGAATATTACCTTAAAAAATGCATAGCAGAAAGGAAGAAATAAGAACACCGAAATAATTACACTTACAGTGTTTTGAGACTTTCCAGTCCTTTGAACATTTTGTCTCGAACAGTTTCCAAACGGTTGCTAGTGAGCAATAGTTCATTCACACCAGAGGCTCCATCGAATGCACCTTCTTCAATATCTGTAATCTTGTTATTGCTCAGGTTTCTATTACACATTAACAGAAACAGGGAAAAATGTTTCTCTTTTTTTTTGAATACCCTAAAGGAATTGTTAAATGCTGATGACTGCATAGATTCCAAGATGTTAAGCTTCTGGTTAAAAGCAATGAATATATTCTTCAACTTTGAACTGGAAAAAGTAGTTTTTAACTACAGAAATAAAGATTTTTACAGAAATCTTTGGAAATTGTTTGCAATTGCCCAATACATGCTACTGCCACACAAAAACGTCTTTTCATATTAAAAAAAAAAAATCTCAATCTTGTCAATGAATGTGCATTTTTTTAAATCTCTAGTGCCTTTAGCATTATGAAGACGAATTAATATTAAAATGGTACGGTATGAGTATTACCACAACTAACTACTCCGATTTCTTTATTTCATCTCAGTAGGCGTAAATATAAGAAAATAGTATAAACAGCAACATATGTAAATGAAATGTGTGAGTGTAAACAGTACATGATATGTTAATCATTTTGGACATTAGTAAAAAAAAAAAAAAGAAGCACTTATAAACAAAATAGTTCATCTATCTGCAATTCACATGCAAAGCAGATCAAAATGTGGGAAAATGTCCTAAGATACTGCCAAAATATGTAGTGTTTGTGGTTTTCAGTTTGAATATGTAAATTGCATCCCAAATGGAAAGTATCTGCACTCTATATACAACAAGCATACACACTCAACAGCACACATTTTCTTAAGGACTTTTCATTCTATTCTTGCAACCCTTTGTGCTGTTTTTCAAGCAACTCTATTTATATTTATTACACGTGAATCTTGTTTAGAACAGTTAAGTATGTATCTACACACTGAACATCATTATAATATACTAGTGATTTTTACAGAGCTCATAAAAATGCTCTGAGAAATTCTAAAACACAGTGACACCAAAAAGCTTTTTAATTAATGGAATTAATGACCTTGGAAACATTATTTGATGCACCTTCTAGAACAGCATTTTAATTGTACACATCAAGAAACATAGTATTCAAACAGAATAAGAATATAGAATAAAAATTCATACACTTGCCAGTATGAACTGGTGCCATTGTCTAAGACACAGAAAACACAGAGCTGTGGCTTTGATTGAGTGTTGACTACTCATCTCTAGCCTGGCTGTAATTTCACAAACACCTTGCCTGTGATGAAGGATAAGATCATCACTTTCATTTAGTTTCACAGTGGAGCTGTTAAGTCTCCTGTAAGGTGCCGCACAAGACTGGAAGCAGGAAATGTATTATTTCTCATCACAATTTACTTATGCACGTTGAGCCCTTATTTTCCTAAAATCTTACTTGTTCGTTTAACAAGGTTATTATTTCACCTACTTCACATTTTAAGGGATATTTAAAGCAATATTTTAAGGATTAATGTTGCATAGCTAATCAATGATGCAGTGTATACATGTGATTTA
>VXAV01009458.1:98585-114229 GCA_013399715.1 Alectura lathami | reverse complement strand
TAAACCTGCAGAGAAATATATGATGTTTTTAATTTTTCTTTTAAGAGAAGAAAAACAAAAATGTATCTAGGGAAGGGTTCCATGGCAACTTGTAAATAAAAATCTTTAAGAAGTACATATAAACCACTGAAGATTAGTTTACAATTCTTTAAAGGATATCAGGTGGGGTCTGCCAGACATCTGGAGGTGCTCACAGAACACTATTTACAAGAATGAAATAATTACTTCATGCTCAATGCTTCTCTGGAATAGGGACTGAAACACAATGTATAGATCTGCCCAAGAATTTAAAAACACTTCTTTACCATCTTCAAATCACTAAACCTAACACACAAATTATTCAGGAAAGCATTAAATGTTGCTTTGTAACACCACAAAAGTGTAATGAATAACAGATATTAGCCTGAAAAATCACATGCTTTTCTCTCTCTCCTGCCCTGGTATCGAGGCTGTTCTAGTACAGCGCACATTTAGCAGCTGCTAGGTTAGGTGCCACATATTTCAAAAAATGTGTGCCCTGAGCCAGTGTCCTCTATTTACTCTTCTGAAAAGAAAAGGGAAATTATAAGTTTTATACACAATACATGTCTTAAAGGAGTCATCTTATTAAGGAAGCATGTCTGTCCAGCTTTTATTTAGAGATCTGAAATAGGAAGGAAAAGAGATGACTGAAAAAAATCACTGTAAAATGGAATTCAGCATAATTCTAAAATGAGGATGGTTTTCAGAATTACTTTATTGCAAGAAAAGAATAATAATAATAATAATAAAACCCTTACAAAATAAAAGAAAGCTGCTTATTTATCCTTTCTTCCTGCTCACATTCAATGATAGCCAGAAGGGAAATTAAGGCTGTAAATCTGAAGGTATGGCAGTACAATAGTTTCAGCATGGAACCAAACAGAGAAGACAGGAAGAATTTTTTTTCGGTAAACATGGAACATTTGTATACTGCCCCGAAGTACAAGGGACATCAATTTAAAAAATGTTACCACCTCTGAAAATCAGCTGGATGACTTAATGTGTTTTTTATTGGGATGGTATCAAACGAATCTTCGCACAATGTCAATTAACAAAGGTACACTGTCATTTTAAATAGCCTTCTTTTCCTGTGTATCAACAGTGGAAATACCACACATTGAATCAAATACTTTCAGTGCTATATCATCTGGTAGAATTGCTCATTTGTGAAGACATCTACTAATTCTAATAATTTTTACTCGCTATACTCTGTTGCAAAAAACTCTAACTCCACTGGAAAAGGAAATCTCTTCCTATATGTAGCAATCTTCTACACATTAAAATAATGTGGTGTTTGTCCCTCAAGTTCCCTTCACATGAGTACATTCAATCCTTTCAGTCCTCACCAGTCTTCTTTTCTAGATGATTATTTTTTCTCCTTTAACTTTTGTCCACTTGATCCTTATCCCTCTTGAAAACTGAAATCCATAACAGAGCATTCGAGCTGATTTTACTACTGTTACGTACTGTAAGACAATTACTTCAGATAACTTACTTACCACACTCCTGTACATACATCCCAAAATAAAATTTGTAGCAGTGCCTGGAGGTATATATTCATCTTTAGTATGCATAACATCTCCATAGCCTTTTCTATTGAACTACTACCTACATATTCCTCAATCTTACTGTTCTGCTGATAATTATTCCTACTTAGTGTAATATGTACAATTTAAATTTTTATTTAAAATAGTCTTAGTTTGCTTTTGATATTACAGAGCAGTTCAAAGAATTGTCCATGTGTTTTGAAGTTTTAGTGTTTCAGAAGTTCCTCCACACTTTGATACGATGGAAAAGAAGCACAGGTTGAGTATATGTATTGTCTTTGGTTAAAACTGTAACACAAATTGTATCTTCTCTCTGACCTTACGCATATGACAATACCACAAAATACGCATCATCACCGAGGACAGATCCACAAAAAAGGGGCATCGAGAGGTAGGAACTATGGTTTTGTGGTCAGAAAAATGACCGTATGGCATTTCTATGGCTGGAAATTACTGGCTTTAGATCTAGAATTATTAAATACTTGTGGGAGAAGTTTTCTTTCTATTATTACGGTAAGTGGTATCACATACACAGGAATCAAAATTATTACAGATAATTGGAAAATTACCACATGTGGTGGAATCTCCTTTCTGGAACCCAGTGCCCTTTACTGGTAATGGTGATAATGATAGTTGTTGCTTGCTAATCACTGGATCATGAAAACGATCTTAGAAATACTTGCATCTGGTTTATTCAAAGAAAAGTACTGAAGTGCCATTCTCAAAACATAAAAGCAAACAAAAAAACATTTGATGATGATGTCTAAATGTTCTGTTTTTCAGGGTTTTTTTGATGTGTTCTTCTGTTTTGTTAACACAATGGATAACATTTTATTTGCATATCTTATTTGCTGAGTCTTTTTGGAAGGCTATGTACTGCAGTGGTATTCTGTAGTACTTTCTGGTTTTAAATCCTATCTTGTTAGGATCTGATATTTCATCACATATTCTACAACCATTAACAAAATTGAACATACAGAACTAAAATTAGTTTTATTTAGAGTTTCTCATGGAGACTCTGTTTTGAGTGATTTATCAAATGCTTCACAAGTTTTCTTGCATATTGATATGCTACCTGAAAAATATTTTACTTCTGGGATTCATTTACAGACTTGTACTTTATGTCAAATGCTTCAGTGGCTGATTAGAAAGATCTTTGACTGGTTTTCTGGAAGACTATGAACAAGCAACAAACAAGAAATGGACAGCATTTGGCTCATTTAAACATTTTTTCACCTTTTATATTTAAGTATCTGTCTTGAACTGGATTATTACTTTCAGATTATTTTTTGACAATAAATTACTCTGATAATACAGGCTTTTTATATTATTTTTTATTGATGTAATCTACACAATCGATACTCTAGCCAGCTCATACAGCCAAATAAGTAGGTAGGAGAAACTGATTGCAAAAAACACCTTCAGACTCCTTGACAGAATACTTTCCTGTTTTTCCCTGCAATTTGTTGAGCTGAAACACCAGAGTTGCTAGTTGATGTGAGTACAGAAAGAAGAAATTATTTTCAAGATAACATTTTAAAAGCATATTTAAGAGAAGCATTACATATTTTCTTGAACTCTAGACTAGTATAGTGTTTTCACTTGATCTGTTAGCTCTAGAATGATAGAGATAAAAGCAGTTTGTCATCTTTAGTCCATTAAATTGCATGTTGCCTGCCATATATTATGATACTGCCAATGAAGAGGCATTCGATCAGACTAAGAAAATAATTATTTTGTTTCTTATATGCCTCTATAGAGAGAAAGCCACATGATAAATGTTCTCTTGGAGGTTAGTTTTCCTGTTACTTCCAAAACATTTTGGGCTAAGGGGTGAAAAGAAGCCTGGACTTCAGAGATCTCCAGAAATCTTCAGATGAACTGCTTGAGAAAAACAAAAATTTGCCAGAGAAATCTAAAGAAATCTCGACGTTTCTTCACTTTTGATCTTTGTTTCCACCTCCAAGGGTCTCAGCTCTAAACAACACCCTGCAGAGAATAATGCAGCCTTTCTCTTCACTCTTAGAGAAGCATGAATGTCATTTGATTCTAACAAGTACCTTTATCACAGATTTGGTGGGAAAAGAAAAGAAAGGCTATCTAGCTGTTCTTTTCATATGTTAGTAAGTGAGCTGGAAATCACAGTGACCCTGGAACTAGAAAAAAGCCCCAAGTAGAGCAATCTTTGTTGCAATGCATCAAAGTCAAGGAATAACAGGAGGAAAGAAGGAAAAGCTCTAAGTGTTAAATCAGTGAGGCAAATATCAGAAGCCATGGCAACTGGATTTTTAGAGGGAATTTAAAAATGCTGATATAATTTTATTACCCTCTAAAATTCTTTCAAGGCTGTTGAAAATCTTGGTGCAACAAAAGACTTGAGGAACAATCGCTGCAGTTTATTAAGAAGAAGGTTGAGTAGTGACTGTAAGTTTAAGACTGTCTTACTTGGATAAAGTACTGAGCAGAAAAGAGCTCTTTATCAGCAAAAAAAATACAAAAGAAACTATGGAAATTGAAGAGAGACAGATTCCATCTGAAAGTAATGTCCTCATTCTAAAAGATTTTAACACAGATGAATGGAGATGATTAACTTCTGTAACATTCTCAGGGAGATGTTGCATTTTTAATCCACCAATACTTCTAATGAGACTGAATGCTTCTTTGACAGAAGTGCTGTAACCCAACATGAATTAACTTTTAGCCAAACACAATTTTTTTGTTGACTGCAATTTGAGAGTTTAGGATACATAGCAGATGAGGCTTGATGATTTCATTGTTTCCTCTGAATTTAATACATATGAATCATAATTATAGAAAGAAAACACTCCAGAGTTTATATTCTGCATGTAAATAAATGAATAGGAAAATCAACAATTAAAATACTAAATTAAGAGTATTACTTCTTCAGAGCAGAGAGGATTAAATAGGAATCCTGTTAAGAATCAGAACAATGCAGGCTTGTCACTTCAGCAACTCCAACTCTCATCTCTTGGTTCAGTAACTTAATTTTTATATCTGCTACTTCATGTGCTCCTCCTATAGTCTAACCTGCTACCCATTCCATCAGTTTTTATTCCTCAATTGAAGTAGTTTTATCTCAAAATACTGTAGCATAACATTATGTAAATTTGATGCACATTTTTTGTCTTCTTTTGGACTTTACAGTAGAATCAACAGCTTAAATATAGTCAAAAGCTGAGCTTTGCTTTTACCACAAATATCAGCTTGTATCTTGAATTTGCCGTCAACCAGAATTTCCACTCAGATTTGTAATTATAAAATCACTGAGTTCAACTCCTTCTCACAGGTCAGAGAAGGACAAAAAATCTCCATCTCTATTTACACAATATTTCAGTTTCAAATTTGTTTTCCCATCCAGACATTTAAAATCCCTAACCATAGTCTCATTATTCACTGTTGTCCTGTTGCTTTGATGCCAGCTGCAGACTATTTTTTAAGACATCTGCCATACTGTTGCTCATCTTACCCCTGTGGGTCACAACTTGACAACACTTCTGTCTCTGTATCTCTGTCTCCACTTTACTACATCAAATCAAAGTCAATCTTTTGCACCTTAATGTTCTGCCTTGTTCTTTACACTTAATCTCCCCAGAAAAACAACTATTTCCTCCTTTCTGGGCTCTGCCAGCGATGACCACTTTCATCTCCTGTCTTTCTGCTGATTTTTCAAGCATCTCTGCATTCCCTTCTACACTGTGCTTTGTGCATGGGAAAAACTTGTAAAGCTGTCTTAATTTTATCTTTGAATCCCCCCTTGAATACTATTTCAGCTGTAATGCCTACAGATCATTCCCATATGGCACTTATTAAGCAAGTAATAATCTGTGACATCTTTTCTGCTCATCTCTGTTCATTACATTATTATCTCATCTTAATCCAACTCTGCCTTGTCTGCTTTATCTTCTTCTGGTCTCCTGCCTGACATATAATGTGAATTTTGCACAACAATCAGCTCAGCTTTATTTAACACTTAGGCAGTGCTTTTTAAAACAGATCCCTAGTTACTGGTGTCCTACTTGCTCTTGTACTCAAAATAGGAAGACTAAAATCACACCATCTTTCAAACAAATCCACGTGGGTAACTCATGTACTGGAGAACGTTATTTATCATAGTTTTTAAGGCTTAATGGTACTGAAATGGTGCATAAATAATTTCTAGTAAAATCTAGTGCATCACAGAGGTTATATTTAATTTTTGTTATGCAAAAAAAAAGTGAAGCTGTGGTTTTATATTTAAAAATTTGAGGTAGTTTTTCCGCAAGCAAATAACACTTTATGGGTTCAACTTACAACTCTGCTGTGTACTGGGGGATGTGGTCAGGAATTTTGTTGAGTTTCTGATTGGAGCAGTCCACTGTGGTCCCTTCACAGCGACATTTCTCAGGGCAAGCCAAATCTGCAAAGCAGTCTCCACTTAATTTGGATCTGTAATCTTCAGTGCCTGCGGAAGAGTCAAGTCAAAATACAGATACTGAGTGAATAAAGTATAAGATTTGCTTCTTGTGAGAAGGCTGAAAAGATGTCTGCAATGCAGATAACGAGTGGGCAACTCGGGAAATGTGTGATAAACTTTGTGATACTGAACAGACACAGGGGCTTCAAGAGAGGGTTAAATATAGGGGCTTAGATATGCTGGAAAAAGAAACTGTGACCAACTTCACATCACAGGATAACATTAACTTGAGCTTTTCACAGCTGTACTTTCTGCTGATTGTGTTGTCAGCCAATCTAGCCTTGTTCATAGCTAATCACACAAATGCCACTGATTCTTTTAGAATTTATTTTCTTTCTCTGTATCAAGAATAAATAGATCCTGAATGCTACCTTTTCTCTTTCTCATATTACAAATTTGTACTGTTGACAGGAATTCATTAAACTCTGTAATTTTTTTTTTAATAGTCCCAACCCTCCACATCATCTCAAACACTTCAGATTGAAAGCCCTATCTTCAGCTTTAATTTTTTTAAAAATGTATGATCCTGACTTAAGCCTCAGCAGCATGCCATGCTGTAGAAAGCTGCGTGACGTTCCATGGTGCTTGACAGAACCATGTTTTACTCATACCTCACAACCACATGGTTAGATCAAGCACAACAGAAAATCTCGCGACATTATCAAAACTGCATCCATTAGGCCAAGGATAAGAGCAAGGGAAAAGAGGAAGGAGTAGGTATAAGTTATAGAAGCATTTCAAGTTTAATACTTGCTTACATGACATGGCATTCATTTTCTGAATGTCCAGTGTCACAGTAACAGTATTACTGTCATGGATTAAACAAATGTACAAAATAAAAGGAAAAGAAAAAAAAAAGGCAACACATTGAAAGTTTCCTCCACCATTTCCCAGAGTCAGTGAAAGAAAATGTCCTAAACATATCAGGAGAAAACATCCAGTAAGGAACTGGGGGTGGGTGACAAAGAAAACAAAGAGAAGCTGAAAGGACCTGTGGGTTCTTCCGGGACAAAGGTGAAAAGACTGAGACTAGTAGAAGGTGCATCAGGGCTGGGAGGTACATTGTGATTTAGCTCAGACACTGAACTTTACTTACAGCCAAAATGGTGAACTCCTGCAAAAGTAAAGATAGCCAAGAAGGAAAGAAAGACAGAGTAATCCCGATTAAGACAAAAACATGAACTAAATTCTCATGTTCCCTACTCAATTTTACTTTGATTAGGCTGTTGCTAAGGGGCACCACCTTCAGCAGAGACAAAGAATAATTCATTTTAAGTGGCATTAAAAAAATGAAGAAAGGATTGAGGTTAATTACAGATTTCATACAGGAACATACTGTTTCCCATGCACTATTCTTCATTATTTTAAGTGTTCTTTAGAAGCTGTTATGTTCCTTTGAACATATCTACATGCTATGCCACTCAAAATACTTCACAAACCAAAGAAACATGGGAGAAACAGATACCTCATGGGAGGAAAAAAAATCAGTCATCATTTATTATTCTGTCCAGCATTTGCAAATGTCTAAGTAACACATATGATATAGCTGCTTGGAATATTTCTATGAGCTAGCAGACAAACTATTTTTTTTCAAATTCCTGATTTAATACTCATTTAACCTTTAGTCTTCCAGATTAATACGTTGAAATTCTATTAAGAATTCCTTGTGTCTGCAGAATGAGATCTACCAATGACATGTTTTAAAACAAATATAGAAATTATATTTGACTTTTAAAGAAATGGTAACACTTTTACAGTATTTACTGAAGCATAAAGAAGTATTTTCAGCACTTTTTAATACTTATGAAAAAGGCTACAAATACATTCTTTTCCTCCTGTGTCCAGAATAAATCACTGTTAGTAGTTCAAAGTAAAAAACTAAAACATTCAGGGACAAAATCTTCAACTAAAAGAATTTCATGCAGCATCTCCCTGATAACCTAATGGAAAGAGAAAGCACACAAGCTGTATTTCAAGAAGCAAATCTGTAGCACTTTTTGACTAGTTTTTTTCTTTATCTTCTTTTTCGCAGGAAAAGCGTTTTTTAAAGGGTACATAAACAAACCTAAACTGCATGTGTGGCCATGTTATAAACAAGCTGTGAAGACATTTGCTGGCAAGGAAACACTTCTAACTCATAGACAAAAGTTGTGCTGGCAAGGTTGAGTAGAAGTTACTCTGTGGCAGGAATACAGCTGTTCCACTCATTAAAAAATTCAGTGGTAAATACAGGTTTGAGAAACTGAATCCCCCTTTGTTTTATGCTGCTTTAAAACACATTTTTGCGGCTGCCAAAGCTGACAAATTACTGCCTCATTTTGTATTTCAGTTTTTCTTTTGTTCATATTCTAACCAACATATTAGTATGAAGGCATGAAGAACTCACATGATTGCTGCAAATTTAAGTAACACATCACATAGCATTAGGAGAAGAGCTGTTAAACACACCAGCTTAAAAGGCAAAGACTAAGAACAATCAATAAATCAGTACTTCAGGCAGTGCTGAATGAGAATATACCTGTAGTACTTTAAAGAACAAGTGCACTGGTGTCATAATCAATTGTTGTAGATATTTTTCTGGATATTAAACTATGACAGAAAACCCTGCTTGCATATAACATACTGCCATTCACCAATAGATTCATTATACTTTTGTTTATTTTGCCAATCAATTATTTGGAACTTGTTAGGAAAATAATGCAAGTGCATCTTTGCTTTTTTTCTATTAAGAAATCAGCGCACACACCAGATAGGCAAGGTAAAATAAAGAAAGAAACATATCTCAAAGAGCTAGGGCCAACATCAGTGAATCTTTTGTGAAAATATCATAGACATTGTAGCTTAAAGTGGTGTGTAAATTACTATTTCACCCCAACTATAAAGTCATTTTTTCTTTAAGGGAAAGCATTTCTGATTCGTTGTATGCGTGTGACCACAGAATGCCTGTAATGAATATCAGCTTTCTTTTCTAAGCATTCCACTGTGATTTCGCAGACATGAGGAGGGTAAGCAAGCAGTAGCTGCAGACAGTGCAGAGCATGAAAGCAAGGCAAGAAAACATTCGTTTGTAAAATCTTTCTTAAGTTGTACTAGCTCTTTGACAGTAGTATGGTTTCCTGTGTTTAAAAGCAGCTCAGGAGCTACATTTTAAAAACAGTAGTTGCAGAAAAGACAAGGTATGTGGTAAGTAAAGGTGTCAGTAGAAATATGAACTTGCAGGTGCAGCCTTCTACACAATTTAGGTAAAGGTATGATTTTGGTAGGTTTTGTGCAAATTTGTGAGACAAAAAAAAGTAAACGGAGCTGCATGCTAAGCTCTTATTCAGAAAACAGAACTACTAGTAGTCGACAAAAGAAAACTATGTCTAGCTACAGGTATTCACTGTTGTTAAAAGACATGCATCAATTTCCTAAAAGCTATAACAAACTTTGCTTTTGGGGGGAAAGGGAGAGAGTATCTGCAGTTAGTCAGTCTTACTGCAGAGTCAAACCTACCTGGAATGAAATACTGTTCTTTAGCTAAATAAAGAGAAAAAAAAATAGAAGATGCACCTGAATGTCAGCAAGCAAAAGAATGAGTTTTATTAGATTAAGTATGGACTACAGTTAACTATAGATAATTAAGTGAAAAAATGTGTATTCACAACAAGAGCTGATAAACAACAAAGTGTGAATAGTCATAAATGTATCCGGAACATGGATAACAAACAGTTCTCATCTGGTATTTGCACTTGAGACTGAATAAACTGTAGAATGTGAAATGCACCTGGAACAGCTGGATACCATATGACAAAAGTTAAGGATTTAGAGAAATGTAAGTAGGAAATGGAATAAGATTAGAAAAAGAAAACAGTAAATTTCAGTATGAAGTAAGCTCCCTGTATAAAAGGAATATGTCATGTTTCCATATTTAGCTAGAATTTTTTAGATCTTTCATGTACTCCAGAGCCTTGTGGAAATTTTGCAAAATGATTTATGTCAGTGATACTTGTAGCAAATAACTTTCGCATTTCATTCTGAAGTATTATATATTCAATTTCTTTTGTTAGATTTAATGCTACTCAGAAATAGTGCCAAATGCGTTAACTGTAATAATGTTCCAATAGTCTATGACTTCCATGACTTTCCCCCTTCAGCTGAAGAACTAAAAAAGATTCTGCAATGTTTAATAATTCCGCAAAGAGCCAGCTGCCTTCATTAGAACTCCTATAACCACTGTTTTTGCCAATAAAAGAAAAATAGCAGCCAAACTAAGAAAATTACCTGAGCAGCGGAATTTCTTGCTTTTGATCTGGCCAATCCTTTTGTTTGCCAGACGGCGGGGGCTAGTGCAGCGGGCACCACTGGTCTCAATGGGGTTTGTATGAAGATAATCCGCCAGCCACTTCAGATGGCAGTCACAGATAAATGGGTTCTGAGCCAAATGCCTTTCACGAAGAAAAAAAAGATAATTTCACACATTATTTCCCTCCAGTCTCAGCAGTTGCTTTATTTTTTTTAGTGCATTGTAGAATAAGAAGTCATACCAAAGTTGGCAATAAGCAGAAGCATACGTACAAGGTCTGAATTGCACGGAGAGGCGAAAAGGTGCCTTTTGCAATGGTCTGAAGCTTGTTGTCATACAAAGAAAGCAGATTCAAGTTGTGCAGGTCTTGAAAAGCATCAACTCGGAGGCAATTGATCTTGTTGGCATTTAATAATCTGTTTAATGGAAGACAATCATAAAATTAAAAGAATTTGTTCAGTGTCACTGCAGCTTCAATGTTTTTCACAGGTAATTCTTTGTAATCATTTTAAAACCAGAAGAAGAAATGTAGGAACAAATACTAATTGACAGTTATATAAGGCATTTCAGAGAAGTGAAACACTTTACTTAGGTGCTCTGAAATTATTTTGAAGTATTTGCACCTTGATGTTGAAATGAGTGGGTTTATTCAGCTAAAATCACATTCCTTGCATGTGCTGGTAGAACTCATGTGTGTGGTATTTTTCAGTGCAAAGAAACAAGCTTAAAAAATCAAGTATCTACAAGGAAAACTAGTTCCTTTTGCCAAAAAAACAAACAAACAGAAAAGGAACTGAACACTGTGTTCATTAGCTGGAAGAGATGTGCAGTGGCACTTTTAATTATATGTTACTAATCAGCATGCTGCCGCATTAACAGAATTGTAGTAAAAACTGGTGGCATGGAGTTTATCCAAATCTGTCTTGGATCCTTCTTCCTCTCCATCCACAAAGCGAACCTTTTCTTCCCCGTACTCCACTGACTTCTAAAGCTAAAACAAACAAGCCAATCTAAACCAGCTCCCTCATGCTATTGAAAAGAAAATAATTTTGTCATTCAACTTTTATATTTCTTGCATTTTTCTAACTAAATATTTTTATTTTCTTTTTTTCCTTTTGATGTAATGGTGGATTTGAAAACCAATACTTTGATAAACAGTTTCACCACACAAGTAGAAATTTACTTAGATTGAAAAGTGTTGTCTATGCAGAATATATCAAACTATGGACATTTTCTTAATACAGAATAAACATAATTTCACAGTTTTACTTTTTTTTTCAAAATCTGAAATATGATTTCATAAATAGATTCTTTTCAAAGGAAAACAACCTCATTACTGTAATAGTGACTAAAATCAAAATGTAAAACTCTAGGTGGTGCTAGAACTTGGATTTCCTTTGTATTTACTTACTCTTTTGCCATTTTCAATGAATTTTTAATTATAGATATTTAACCAATCACCAATATTATATGCATCCAATTTAGTGGGAAGAAGCCATTTAAAAAATTCACCAGTATTCAAATTAATAAGGCAGTGATTATGGGACAATACATTCCAAAACCACCACCATTGTTTTATGGCCTCTCTCATATACAACAACTACTGCACACAACCTTTTCTGCTAGATCTTGACAATATTTGATAAACATATCACCATGACATTCCTCTTTACGCCCAATATTAAAACCAAACAGAAATGGTTTACAAGATTATATATGAGATTTTCTGAACTGTTAAAAGAAACAGCAGCTGGAGTTCATAGAGTCAAAGAATTGTACATGAAAGAGTCTCAGAAAACAATAAAAGTTCTCAATGACACTCTACTGCAATTCTGTTCTTACATGGGTACAATTAAAAATAAAACTGCATAGCATACCCACATATATTACAGATATATAAAGCATCCAAATGTTTCTACGGTGTTTCCCATACAAAATTACACACACTGTTTAGCATTTACAGCACAAGACAGTATCCTACATTATGTGTTTTATCATTATAAATTCTATGCAAGACAACAGTTTCATTTTACACATTTTAGGCTGAGGCATTACATGAGATATGATCACATTTGTGGATGAATGGCAAGCTGGCCTACAATACTCGACTCCTCTGGTGTTAGCCTCATTTGTTTTTATTAAACTCTGATCTTACATACAGGATTTCCTGTCAGTTCTTCTCCAGGCATGTATCTCTTATCAACTTTTCCCTTCTGGGTAGCCCCAAAATAGAGTAAATATTAAAAAATACTCACAGCAATTGCAGAGAAAAGAGTCCTTCAAATAAGCCTTTTGGAAGTTCTGTAATTTTATTGCCATAGAGGACACTGTACCAGAAAACAAAAAGGCAAACAAAGCTGCTATTATGAAGGTCATATACTATGTAATTTTGAAAGTATATATATTTTTTTTAAATCAGTTTTTCTGAAGGAAATTTAACAGCAGTGGCTTGACACTTGGTCCTGTGAGGTGGCAGGATCACACTCAAAAGGTGTGTCACCCAAAGATCTCCCAAGAGAGCCAGCATGGCACTGTGCCACATGCATAGGAAGAAATTCTTCCCTGAGAGAGTGGTGAGGCGCTGGAACAGGCTGCCCAGAGAAGTTGTGGCTGCCCCATCCCTGGCTGTGTCCAAGGCCAGGCTGGATGGGTTCCTGGGCAGTTTGATCTAGTGAGCTAGTGGCTGGCAGCCCTGTCCACGGCAGTGGGGTTGGAACTAGATGATCTCTGAAGTCCCTTCCAACCCAAGCCATTCTATGATTCTATGTGCACAGCCTTACCAAGGGACCTCAGTAAGTGGGTTGCTGTTTTTAAGAACAACTAACTGGGGAGCAAAAGAAATCTCTGAATGCCTTCAACTGTTTGCCATGAATGTATTTATAAGAAAATCTACATTTTTTCATGTCCAGCTGTGTTACAATATTCAATTATCATTCTAACATTCTGAAGTTATTTTTACAGCTTTCAGCATTGATTGAATCTAAAGAAAATTCTGCAGAGCCAAAAATCCAAAATAACTTTACTACAAAAGTATGAGAAATTAGCTTCTGTTTTTACATGTCAAACAGATACCTACAGTGAATTGAGGGAACGTAAGCCCTGGAAAGCATCGGGAGCTGTTTCAGAGATCTGGTTATTGCTCAGGTCACTGAAATAAATGAAAGTTGGTTCTATTAATTCAAGCTGTTCTCAAAATAGCAAATATTAAAATAATCCATATTAAGAATTAGGGGTGGAAGGGAGAGAGAAATTAAAATATTTACATGACACACTGTCAAAGAATTTGAATATAAAACCACAGATAGTAAACTGAAACAAAATACATGATTAAGAGTAGACCTTTCAAATGCTTAAAAAAAAAAAAAAAAGACTAAAACACTTACTTATCATAATAGATTAAGTACCTTCTATAAAGAATTCTTTGTCTGATACAGCAACAGGGCCATATCAGACACAGCCACAGAGATATTCCAAAATGATAGTGGTACATCCCACTGATTTTTTTCTTATGTTCACTACAGTAACATGTTGCTTTTATGCAAAACCATAATAAACATTTTGAGTAACTTTAATACTTGTTAAAAACAATTATTAATGTGACAAAGATGCTATATGATCTTAATAATCACATTGCCATACCCGTTAATTTTCCAGCCATCAAACTCACATATTTGAGCAGCTTTTTATTTATATAAATATATATACATATATATATGTATATATGTATATAGTTTAAAGTATTGGGTACTTACATTCTTCGAAGTTTTTTATATGGTGAGAAAGCTCCAGGAGGTATGACCTTGATTGAATTTTGTTCTAACCGTCTGGAAAACAATTGCATCATCATAAAAAAAAAAGCCAAAAATCAACCTAAAACTATAAAAAAAAAAGAAGAGATTGACTTCAACTAAAAAAAAATCTGTTTTTGCTTTCCTTTTCAGTACAATTTTTTTACTCGACAAACAAGGTCATTTAATTTCAGTTTTCATTAAAAAGAAGTAAGCGGTTTTTCTCTGTTCTTTTACCCTTTAGAGATATACCCTATGTTATGATTGAAAGCCCAATCTCTATATTGCATATAAAGAAAAAATATTTCCAGAGTACCCAAGATTTTCATAAAATTTAAACTAGAAGTGTCATTAAAATATTCAGATTTGAGTTAGAGTTGATTTCCTCCAAATATGTGGTTCATAGATAGCAATTTTTGTAGTAAGTTTTTATTTAGCAAATTCTGAAGACTTCTATGAGTTAATCATTCAAATATGTAAACCATAATAAAGTGGAGAAGAATGTTCCTACAGAACAAGTAACATATGTTGCTACCTGCAGTAAAGCAAATGCCGTATTTTTAAATGTACACACATGATTTCTTTAGACAGAGTACATAATACATTTTCTTTAAGCTATAATACTAGAATTACACAGCTACACTTCTAACTTCTTTAAACAATTTTTCTTACCTAAAATTTTAGTTTATGTTACTGGCTATATTTGCTTTAAATGAATACTGACTGTGACTGAAACTTTCCACACTGCAAATATGAACTGGCTGATGGAAGCAGTTTTCCAAGAATTTTTGAACTTACAGAGCTTTGCCTTGGGAAAACTATATCGATGCAGACCTATGGCACATTTGCCAACAAGTCAAAATAGGTCCAGCAATAAGCATGCATAAAATAGAATCTAGTTCTTCACATAACACTGTATTTCATGGTTATGACTGCTCAAAGGAACCTATTACGCAGACATAAAAGAATGAAACTATTTATTTTAGAAAGTACAAAAGGAAAAGGCAGTATCATTCAAATATACACATTAAGTCTATCTAATAAGCTTGATATTTCCCTCTTTTATGGACATGTATCAACCCTTGCTATGCATATAAGGACAATGTCAAAAATATATTTCATATAATGAATCATAATTGTGTAGAATTTAGCACACTATTTGAAAATATTCAGACATGGATTTAGAATTTAAGGTCAAAAAGCCTTTTTTTTTAGTCTGGATGCAGGAATGTTACCCTGTTTTTTTCCCCTTTCCCCCCCTAGTTCAATTAACATTCTTCTTTTCCACTTCTGCTCCAATAAAGAGACATATGAATCTGTGTGTGCTCATATATACACTTTGAGTTAGCCTTAACAAAAAAATATTTGAACAATTCTTTATTTTTGTAACGTTTCTCCAGAGGTCACAGTATAGTTGGACAGAAGAAATATATATATATGGGTTTTTTTTGCTGCCATTATAAGATTTTATTCAGGTGAAGATATTCACATATTTAATACTCACAATCCCTTAAGTCTGTTCATGTCAC
>VXAV01009458.1:73877-92773 GCA_013399715.1 Alectura lathami | reverse complement strand
TTTTTTTTGGTAGTCAAATTGAATACATCTTAAGTTTTCCCTGAGAAATACTAAGGTAGGAATCTGAAACAGTTAACAGTTAATTCAGTTAAATTTATGTTGGCAAATTAAATGAATGTTAAGGTAAAGAAGTCAATACCAAAAGATTCCATTATCTGATTTTATCTTGTTTCATATTTATTTAATACATTGCCTTGCAGAGAATGCATTTTCCATTATTTGGGTGCAATTATTGTGTGTTTATATGCATGTCATATGAAAGATGTTAAGATTTTAGCAAATCTCTTAATTTTTAATAAAGCAAACAGTGTTTGGTTTTATATATTGCAATGGGAATAAATACTAGTTTTGTTAACTAAAAAGACCAATGTTCTGATTTAAACTAGAAAGCAGAAACAAATGCACGCGTTGAAAAACAATCATTGATATAATGTCTCATAACTACCTGCACCCTCCCCTTGGCCTTCAGACCTATTCTGTTCAAGATGTGAAGATGCAAGGTTTGGTCTCATTTCTGACAGTCTACTATAGAAAGTAGAATAATACTTTGAGCTGCTAAAAGCAGAGAAATTTGCTTTATCTTCAGAGTTCCAGGGTTTTCCACCTATGTGAGTCTTTGAACTTCTTCAATGTGGCTAAGCCCTTCCCAAGAGACTTTTCTCTATAAAGGGGCATCCTTGGAAGCATCTTTGCATCTCAGTATGAGTCTCCCTGGTCAACAGATTTTTATTTAAGACTGTACTTTGGACTTTTAGCTCAGGATGAATTTTAAAAAACAACAGAAATGGTGAAAATATATACAAGCCAAGCTTAGCTTGGAAAAGATTCATACACACAGCTTCCAGTTCTCATATAAAATTTCAAATTTACACAAAGCACTTCCCCAGCATATGCAGAGTGATCAAGTCATTCTTTACCCTATCTTGGTTAAACTGCCAAGTTCAGTTCTATCAGACCTCAATTCTAAGTGCTTTCCTCTCCCCTCCTCTGCTTTTTTCGTTTGTTTGTTTTCCTTTTCTTCTCCTTCTCCTTTAATACAATTTGAGTGTTTCTGTGAGAATCAATCTTAGCAACTGTTAATCCTACTTAATATCACAGGGCTCACACAGAATTAGCTGAGTGCTTAACATAATACACAACCTTTAATCAACAGATTTTTGAAAAAAAAAACATGTAAGAAAATGAGATAGAAGATGAAAACATGAAGAAAAACAGTAGAAACCAGGAAGATAAGACAAGATAAGACTGAAGGGACAAATTAGGAGAATATAAAGGGAAATGTAAATGGAGTTATGATGAAACAACCATACCATTTCTAGTTTTGGCATTAGAAAATAAGAAATCTCCATTCACAAGAAAGAACAACTTTACCCCGAAGGCCATAGTAATTAAGAAGGCAGTGACTTTTGACTACACTGAGTTACAAAGATGAACTGCTAGAATTCCTGACTCCTATAGGTTTTTCCATCCCATATACTATACGGTTTAGGGTCTTTTCTGCCCCTTCCAAACACTAAAATTATTTGAACAACTGTTGCTTAGTTAACAGTGGCAATCCCACAGCCAGCCTCCCTTTGAGCAAACTTTCCTCCTCCCCAAATCACCACTGCAGTAGCTGCTATCCTTCTTTAAAAAAAAAAAAAAAAAAAAAAAAAAAAAAAAAGAAAAGGCAAAATCAGTTAAGTCCTTCCTTTGGTTACTTCTATGATTTTAAATGATTTTCATGTTAACAAAAAGGACGAAAACAAACAACTTATTTCCATGCCTGATTGCTTAAATAATTGTTCATACAAAGCCGTGGTCATCAAAGCAGGTCATTTTTTCCCTCTCACTAAATCACCACCCTCAGAAGCACTTATTGCAAATGTATTTATTTCTTTTATTCATAACACTACAGTAAGGAAAGTGATTTTAGAACCACTTTGACTGCTAGTTGAAGCCATAGGGAAGAGAAAATCAGAAGAATGTAAGAAGAGCATTTTCATGAGGTAACCTAGCTCATTAATGGCTTTTTTTGCCTCTCTTCTGAAATAAAAGCCTGTCACTCATGCACACCATTCTGAGAAAAGGTACTAATACATTTAGTAAAATTGCTGCTGGGTCACTATTTGTAAGGTTTCTGATAGTCTATTTGAACATGTGCCAAAAAGTCTCAATGTGAAGGAAACCAGAATTATTTCTGCAGACCATTAGAAGAATTTGTACATGGAAGGTGAATTCTAAAATGCAAACAAGCGATAAGAGATTAACAGTGCTGAAAAACTAAAATGTGGAAGAACTGCCTGCAGAAAGGCTGATAAATGCTATCGCTGTTTGAAAGGCTATATTTTCTTAAAGCAATTAAAGTCATAGCTTTGAACATTGAGACTGACCCATAATGTCTTTAATTTATGAGCTGGATGACAACTGAGGGAAGTGCTAGGTACATTACACCACTGCAGTTAGTTGAGCTCAACAGACCAAATATGACAATGAACAAGCATCCCATACAAACTTCTGTAACAGGGAAAGAAGTTTAAACAAAAAATCTATAAACCAAGTCATATCATGACTTATTATTTTGCAGAGAGACTCTTTGCCAAGGAGTGTAGTGATGGGACAAAGGGTAATAGTTTTAAACTTAAAGGAGCATAGATTTAGATTAGACATCAGAAAGAAATTCTTTACTGAGAGAGTGGTGACACACTGGCACAGGTTTCCCAGAGAAGCTGTGGATGCCCCATCCCTGGGGGTGTTCAAGACCAGACTGAATGGGGCTTTGGGTAACTTGGTCTAGTGGGAGGTGCCCCTGCCATGGCAGGGGGGCTGGATCTGTAAAGTACTTTCCAAATCAAACTGTTCCAGGATTCTATGATGTTTCTAATGGATACTGTCTCATGATTTGCTTATGTCCATGGGAAAAGGCTTAAGCAAGATATACTCAATAACATATCATGCTATGCTTAAAAAGGGTAAAAGTAAGACATACCACAAACAAAATGTTTGTAGGGTATTAATATGTAACATGTATTGGCAATATTTTTGGTCCACAATGTTTACAAATACAGGCATTAAAACAATAGAACTATGGAGAACATTCCTTAAATGTTTCCTGCAGGTCACTCAGAAACTGAAACCTTTAAAGATGGCTTAAAGAGGTTATTTTTTATTCCTGTACTTTCTCTAGAATTAGTAGATGCACTAAAACTATGGGAGTCTTGGTGCTCAAGTGACTTTTATTTATTTATTTATTTTTAATACATGGAATGTGAAATATTTATTTCTGAAGTAATATTATATTGATTAGACTGACCCTGAAAAGAAAAGCTTAAGTATTCTTATTTTTAGCTGTGAGTTTATTTAGGTAATAAAGAGAAGACTTACTTTTGCAGAATAAGTATAACTGGTACAGACAAAATTGTACTAAGCCAAAAAAGATTAAGAATTACTTTTAGTGAGATGTTGAATTCTTAATTTTCCTCTGAGCTTTATCACACCAAAAGGGAGAAAATGAGGACCACTAGAGGCTTTATACTTCTTCCATTTTTCCCTGGCAGTTACTTGGAGATAAGCAGTCCTGCTACGGAAGGCGTCTTCCCCAGAGGCACTGGGCAGACAATGCGCTGCCTGACAACTGACTTTGCACAATGGGAATTGCTAGTGTTAGCCTAATGACTTTGTAACAGCTGAGAAGCCAGCCAGAGTCTACAACAAAACCCTCTCACCACCACTCTGATGGGTGAATCCAAGAGCATGAAGCTGAAACAGTGTCTTAGTAACCAGCTCTTCTTCCTCCTGCTGCCTCCCTTGTTCCTAAACCACTTCACTCCCACTGCAAACTCCTCTTCCTCAGCAGTTTCAGCTGTTACAGCAAACTCAGAGACAAGGAGGCTGCAGAGCACCACAAGCACATGGTCTCTTTGTACAGTGCTGCAGAGGCAGTAGCCACCAGTAGAGAAGACAGCTCCTTCCGTCTTAAAATGTCATTTCAAAACCATTGTCCAGCAGAACAATCAAGACAATGCATAGTTATGGCATCGGTATTATGCTCTAACCAGAAAGTCTTTCCTCTTACTTTCCTCAAAGAAATAACACAAAGTTTTGACATGCAAAATTTTGCTTAATTCAAACAGCAAATGTTCAATACTTAATCCGATATTCCATGTGAAGGGTGTTTGGCACATTATTTATAAGTTTCCTCACTGGGAGAATTGATAGAAAACGTGGATGGAGAACACTACAAAAGGTCACAAAACCATCAGCGTGTGTTGAGGATAAACTTTGCAAGAACCACAAGAAAAAAATAACAGGACTATGGACATTGAGAAACTAAATAAGGATTGTATTCTTACTAAGAGTAACCTTCAGTACATACAAAAGTAAAGAAAGAAGAGGCAGAAACGGATGGAAAAATGAAATCTCACAAAAACAAGTGGTCAAATTTTGAGCAATTGTATACAGTAGGGCTAATGATAAAGTTTAACTTCACCCTCACAGGAAAAGGTTATTCACATGAGATACATTGAGGTAAAGACTAAATATAGGAAAGATGGAGGCCCTAGAGTTGTTTGTGGACCATAATGTTTGCTGAAGCATGACATGACAGGTTGCTAATACTCATCGCTGGATTCTGCAACTACAATTGTAGAGGAGACACAGTTGACCAGGCAAAAGAAATTTAAAAGTACTGCAATTTTTTCAAATCTTCCTGTCAATTAACTACATTTATAAAATCAGATGACAATATTCAGTTGAAAATGCAGAAGACTGAAAAATATTAAAAAAATACTGAAAAGATTGGAGAACATCTGGTCCATGTAAAATAGAAGTATAATGCCAATTTTCTTGTGTTGTGCACAGGAACCTGATGACGGTAGTTTTATAAAATCACTGAATAAATAATAATTTGGCTGCTAAAGACTGTACATCCTTCAGAAAACAACAGGGAACCAGCTCACTTCTGTTTCCCTCTCTCCCTGAGAGCTGGAGAGCTCCTGCCAAAGCATGTGCTTTAAATCCTGGTTAAGATGATAAAGCCATGTTTGTGGGAACTGTTTAATGCTGGTGGAAATACAGTGCTCACTGTACCCTGCAGGGCTTGCTTATGCCCTGTGTTCTGCACCTCCTAAACATTCTCAATGTTACTGTGACAGCATGGTCTCATCTCTTCAAATGTTTGTTGTTAGTTACCATTTTGGCACAAATACAACAATTTCAAATAAAAATAAGTGAAAAAAAATGAAGCATTGTTTCTAATTTAATCATAAACGGCTGCTATAAACAACAGTTGCAAAGTACTTCATTAAAGATGAAGGTTTTAAACACTATTTTATGATAGTTTAAGATACGAACATCAGAGCTTTTCTGTACGTTGACGTTAACAAGTCATGTAGTCTTATCTTGAAGTTAGTTAGTGGAGTCTTTCACAGACCAGGATTCAATGTCCAGAAATGTAATGTGGATGGAATGATAAGATTACATCTGTAAATGTGTTGTTCCTGACAAAACTGTAACAGCTAAGAAAAAAGACCTAGGACTCTTTGTGGACAAGTCAGTGGAAATTGTGGTGCAATGTGTATTGGTAGTTAAGGAAAGAAAGCATTATGGCGCAGAAGACAAATGAAAGGAACTAAAATGCCACTATAAAAAGTGATCTTACTCTGGTCACCTGGAAAATTTTATCTTACTCTGGTCATTGCAGGTCAAAAAATTTAGATAACAAAGAGTTTGGAGAAAAAGGAGGAGAAATGAAAGGTTTTGGCATCCAAAAAGAGTGAATGGACTTGGAACATTAATTTAGAGAAGAATGAGGGTGACATGGAAAATAGAAGGTAGCAGGAAAAATTATGAATCTTAATGCATTTTCCCTTCCTCCAGAATGTCAAAGAAAATTAATGACATTTTAAAAGACTATATTTAAAGCTAGAAGCCTTGAATTTTCCCCCACCCCGTTTATCACTTTAAAACAACACATTATGGTCAGGATGAAGTTGCACATTTTATAGATGTTGTTGTTGTTTATGCCATGTCACACAACCTCATCAGCTTAGATGCTCTTCCCCCCTCAGGTATATGGAATTAACACAATGACTATACCACAGATCGTAGCCAACCACCATACTTTTGCCTTCTCAAACTACCCTTCTAAGGATGCTGTTGTAGCAGAATATTTATTATGAGAGACACAGGTTGCTGGTCTTTGTAGTAAAAATACGCTCCTGTAATAGGGACTCTATTGAATAAGGTGATTGAAGGTGAGCAACACTGAAGACAACAGGGTTTACAGTCTGCAGGCTACTTGCAAAAAAGCAAGTATTCATGAATTATTTTAAAACCAACTCAGAATGCAGTTTTAACTATGGACTGTGAGTAGTATATTCAAAACTAACCCATAAGAGAACATATAGGTCTTAAATATCTTAATCTATCTGTATATTCCTTTTATTTCTGAATTCGAATATGGACTCCAAAATTCTTACCATATATAATGTATGAATTTAATACACTTTAAAACAATGAGTATGTAGGACAAACTGTTTTCTGCAGGTTCATTGAAAGAAAAAAAGTCAAATTACGCACATTTCAGTAATGGTTTCTGGAAGGTTTGTTGGAATTTCAGTAAGGCCTTTCCCACGACAATCCACAATGTTGTTACTACAAGTGCATGCGGCGGGACAATGCAAGACGCTGCAGGATGGAGCCATAAACGATTGGTGACCTGCAAAAGAAAAGACTTTCTTCTAAAAGTGCACAAAACAGTACTCCAGTTTACTTTAAGAGTAAAACATCATGTTTTACATTCCCCTGAAAAATGGAAGCATAACTTACAGAATAAACATTGTTGCCCATCAATGCTTTCAAATTGTACTAATTTAAACACCTAATTAATAGCAACATGTTGACACAATAATGAGCTAAAAGACAAATGTTTGACTACTCTGCTAGCTCTTTCATAATTTCTCAGCTTCTTCAGCAACTTGTATACAAAATCACCTGTGAAACAAGGCTGAGCACTGTCCATTTTTCAGGTTTATTTTATTTACTTTGTGGTTTTAAAAACCAGTTATTGATTTACTTGTCAGAATTTTGTATATTGTATTGTTAATATTGTGCATTTTGTGTTGACAGAAATGAATGAACTTTGCCACAAAAACTGAAGCTCTCCTGATAGCTCTGTTCTGTAAATACTCACTGGTGAGTATTGGTCTTCAGTGTTTACCAGTTACTGACAATTCTGAAGTTACGACCTTTCCATCCAATCACATAGGGATAATAAAAGATTTGACTTCACAGCTCCTACTCTCATGATCTGTGTTAGCCGAGGAAACTTCTTCCTCCCACAATTTACTACTCTTTCTAACTACAGAGGTGGCTAATTTGCATGACTTTATGTCTTTCCCCAACTTCTCGTGTTTTATGTTAAACTCAGCAATCTTAATTACATTTAAGATTAATAGCTATTAGTTTGGATAAGCTTTTAAAAATAAATAGGGAGATCTTATTACACTGTCCTGCAAATAAATAGATTGCATATATTATAATATATTAAGTTAAGCACTCATTATTCTATTGATTTGATGATACAATATTACTGTTTTGTAATGATATAAAAGGCATGAAGACATGAAAAAGGCATGAAGCCTTCCTTTCTTTCTTTCTTTCTTTCTTTCTTTTTTTTTTTTTTTTTTTTTTTTTGTTAAGGTAAAAAAGCTAGTGACTGTTTTGAAATTCCCATGAAAAAAAACTTCTGGGCTATGAAACCACAACTTAGTCTCAGATCTCTCTCACTAGGTTTGATGTCATATATTAAGATAGAAAGGGTACACTGATAATGTAAGTAAGATCACTTTGAAGCTGCAGCCAGTGCTGTTCCTACTTACAACTTCAAATAACAACTGATCAAGTTTTAAAATTACTCTACTGAAAAGCTGGTCTTTTGAGATAGTTCACAACACAATAATTTGATTTCACATTAATGTATGTGTTACAAAAGTACAAACAGCTGCCAAAACTGGTAAGCCCTTATTACTCTTTTTACACAAACAAACAGAAAATATTTCACCTACTTTTATTAAACAAAAATTGAGTGATTCAAGAATAAAAGGTGAATATTCCTCTTCTTGAAAATCAGCATTATAATGACTAAGCATTAGAATGATCATACAATTTACAAATAAGCTTTGTGATGTCGTCTTGCCGGGAGAGCTTTTATGTATACATAAAGATAGAAGTAATGGTAAGAGTATGGTTATCATATGCCAAGCTATTATGGCAGCGCTGTGATGTTAGAAGCTGCTCAATAAGGACAGAAGATTGTGCTATGCATAAAACAGAATTCAAAAAATAGATCTGTGTAAATTTTGGCATATTTGGCACTGGAGATCTGGGCATTCACGGGAAAGCAAGAAGCAGAAACAGCTCTGCTGAATCGCTGAAAAGACAGAGAGTTATTTTCCAGTTGTTTTTCAATGTTTGGAGGTAACTTAAAACAGCAGTAAGAGTTTACAGAAAATTTTCAATCTGAGTCTAAAAATACTTAAATAAGAAAGATAAACTTGCCTTCTTCCTCATCTAGGAGACATGAATAAAGGAAAAAAAAATAATAGAGAAAATGTGATTAGTAATGATTTGTTAGCCATGTCACCATTTCATATCACAAAACAACATGATGCACAAAAGCATCGCAATAGCATTCAGAAGTTTATTTGGGATTTCAAAATATTATTTCAACTGAAATAGTAAAAAAGCAAAGAAACATAACGAAAAAGGAAAAAAAACAACCTGTAGAGTTGAAAAACAACAACAAATCCTTATCACTAAAAGCCTTTTTCTTATTCCTGAAAGGCCTTACGTTCTCAATAGCTGCGCCTTTTTATTCCCTTTTCCATCTCTTTTCACCATAATTCATATTTATGAAAGCTATATATTTATCTGCTGCATTCATACAAAATTTGTAAGTACAGAAGCAGTGCCACACAAGATACAAATACTGATACAAATTATTAGATTCATTTAAAAAATAAAAAAAAAATCATGCCAAAACTAGCAACATGTGAGGAGCAGGCTGGTGAAGCACTGGCCTTACCGCTGCAGACGAACTCCCGCTTCTGGACCTCGGCCACGTTGTGGCCCCGCAGGTGGGCCGGGCCCATGCACTGTGTGTAGAGGCCTACGCGTGGCCGCTGCCGCAGCCAGTCCGACAGCCAGGCCAGGTGGCAGTCGCAGTAGAGGTTGTTGGAGTGCAGGCGGCTGCGTGAGGAGAAAGAAGTCCAGGTTTAAACTGGGGAGAACAATCAGAAAAGCAGCCCCTCCCTCCTCTTCCGCCCTTCAGCAACAAGTTGATTTATTAATAAAAATCATTAAGGAAAGTTTCACATCTTTTGTTGAAAGTGTGGAAGTTAAATGCTAATAAACAAAGCTACGCAAGCAGCAAAATGACCTTTTATTTGTAGTCTAAATCACTGAGCAAAAAACAAAAAAATGACAAAGGTTTCTTAATAAATTAAGCTGTCTATAATTTCTATTCTATTGTCTAAAAGAAAGAAGTAAACACACAAGGGCTTGAAAGCTGGCACGGAATTCTCTAGTCCAGATCTGCACAAATGGTGAATAAGACAAAAATGTCCCAAGTGACATATCACTGCAGTGTCCTATATTGATAATATACTGTCAAAAAGGAAGTGTTAATAAAACGTTTGGTTTCCAATTAGAAATATCTGTAAGTCTGGCCATTATCAGTCTCTATAGAAACAGTCGGCAAAATCCATCTAACAGGTCACATTCATTTTCTGCTGAACAAGACAGGGTAATAACTCAATATTAAACACCTTCTTTCACATCCTTTTCCTGACTTTCTCTCTTTTTGTTTAATCACAGAAAGGGGGATTAGCTGCTTTTGGCTCCTATGGGCTAAGCAATGCCTGAAATTAAAAGACCAAATGGCAGCAAGCGATGGAATTAAGGAAGTTGCCTCTTGGCTGGCAGGGACCGATGCAAGACCACGGCTCCTTGCCAAGTGGCAAAAAGCACTCCGCCATTGACAAAATATCATGCAAATGTATTCACTAAATTAGGTAAATTACTTTTCTCTGGCTCTTCCTTTTCCCTGGCTCTTTCATTTTCCTCAAACTAGAGAAAATGACATCCACAGTTATAAATCAAATCCTTACTCAGAACCATCCATAACAGAATAATGTCATTTTAGTCCTTTTTAGCTGATGTGCTCAATCCTAACTAAATAACCTGAAAGAAAGTGCAAGAAAACCAGAATTTAAACAAGAAGCCTAATTGATCCATAAAAAGTCTGTAAAGCAACATGAACTGTGTTACAAAACAACAAAGCCAAAAGACTTTAACTCACTGGTTGCTTTTTTTCTTTCTTTCCTCCTATAAATGACTAGAAATTAAAGGCAATGTACTGATTCTTGTGTGAGTGCTTTGCAAACACTGCTCACAATACAGCATACTCATTCAGTACAATCTGTGTCCAGCTGTAGGCAAGAACACCATTGCGAATCAAAACTAATGCTGCTGAAATCAATATGGTTATACAAGTATATTCTGACTGCAAATGGGATGTTACAGCTATAATCTCGGACTCTGTGTGCCCATTTCCTTTTGTCTAGAAAATAAATTTTCAAAAGGTGAAATATCCCACAAAAAGAGCGTAAATGGTAACAAAACTTGCTAATTTGATTCACTATAATCTGTGGTTCAGAATATAAACTGGATTTCAAACTTGGAATGAGGAACAGATGGATATTCATGCTTTCAGGCCCAAGACACAAAAGAATGGAATGAAATTCTATTCTCAAAATATAACTGAGGCTACCAAAAGCCCATGCTCAGCACAATTCAAGAGTTCTTGTATTTGTCCAAGTAAGAATAGTTACAATTCTGTTATGAAGTCAGTGAACTACTACCTGAGTGAAGTTTGTTTCGTTACAAATGTTAGCTCAAGTGAATAGCCCTACTGATTTCAAAACAGTTGTGCAACCAAACATATGCAAAAGAAACTGGACAAGCTCTCTGTAAAATTACTTCTTTAACAGCAAGAGCTACTCTTGGACTGTGATACAAACATCTCATTCATTTTTTATTCCCACTTCACTGGAACGCCTGTTTGAAAGTGTCTCAGGACTAGACCTTGACAGAGTCTGGTTTTGCTGCTTAACACAAGGTACATTTATTCTTAGCTCAACACAAACAGAATACATAACTCCAAATTGTATCTCTTGCATGCACACTCTTTTCACTGTGTTTTGTTCTAGACACTTGAAATGTTCCTCTGTGAAAGTCATAACCTCTAAAAATGGGGACCTTATTGTAAATGCTGACACAACTTTAATTATAATAGTACTACTGGATGATGCTATAATTTTATGTTACAAAGAATGTTGGAAAGCCAGTTTAGTTTAATTAGGTCTGCTAGCAGTACAGTAATAAACGCATAAAGATTTCCCATTTATCACATCTGACAGCCAATCAAAGATTCTTCCATGTTCCTAAATGAAATGTGACCCATTCAATAGCTCAAAGTAAAACAAATTTTTGACTTTCAAAAAACATCAATTTCTTTCTCTATGCAGTTGTAACATATAAAAGAGAATCCCCCTGCTCCCATATTTTCTGTATCAAGGTGAAGCTTTTCTGTGACAAAATGCAGTGCTATGGAACATCTCCTTTCCATCACCCCATATCCTAAAGAAACAGAGTGAAAAGGATGCAACTGCTTCTCTGCCTCCCAAGCTCCAAGTATTAGCTTTGGGGTCACTTGTTAGTTTTACCTTTCAGGATTATCTGCACAAACTTCACACTCACCAACCTCAATACTTTTGTTTTGACTGAGCTTATGCCCTCTTTGCTTGTATAAGTATTTACAGGCCACTGACAAAACTTGATGGAGGGAAAAATGATATTACTGAACACGCTGGGTTGATAACGATGGCAGCCAGTTTCCATGGGACTACTTACAAAGTTCTGAGTTTGGGCATATGATTGAAACTTGCCACAGACAGTCGAGTTATGTTGTTATTGTTGAGAGTGCTGTGAAGTCAAGAAGAAGAATATTAACATGTTTATTTATCATTTTATTAACATGTTTATTTATCATTTTAGTAGTCACATTGACTACTTTTATACAATACTTAGTTTACGNAAAAAAAAAAAGATATGCTTTGAGGTCTACTTTGGCTCCCTATTCAATCCCTGTTAAAACACTGTGGTTTGACCATTCCATTAATAATCCTAAGTAATCAGAGGCCTAAGTAAACTATGATTAACTCAGAGGACTAAAACAGAGCTTCCACTAATGTTGAGAACATCTATGGCATTCAAACTAAGACTGCCATGTTCATGTAAAGAAAAGACTTCCAGAGTATTCTTGGAGAAAAGTCTTTGGTTTTAGGACTGCAGTTACTCCTTCTAGCTTCTGAGAGTCTATGCTTTCCGATAGAGGATACAAGTTCAAGATCCACCTGCTATTGTTTTTTTTTTTTTTTTCCCCCAAGAATCACCTGAGAAGTTCAGATCTGAACTGCAGTCAGTTTTATTATGGAACAGTGCTGCTGCAGGTGATCCAGAGCTGCATGCATTCTATGATTCTATGATTCTATGCATAGGTGACCTTCCACTATACAACAGAAGGAGGTGGGATTTTAACACTCTAGCAAATAATTCACATTTTAAACAAGGTGCCCAGAACCTGAGACAGGAACTAGGAATAAGTCTTAGCCAATTGTTGGCTAGCACAGAACCACCACGCACAGTAAGTGTACTTTGTAAAGGTAATGAAACTTTATGAACGATCCTGCAGTTAACTACCGTCTTTAGGCTTCAAATAAAATGTGAACAAGCTTGACTCCACAACAAGGAAACAACTGACAGAATTTACTGTTTCAACTTCAGATATTACTCATTTGAATACAATGGAGAATGTGCTCTGCATTTTCAAACACAATTATGACACTAACACATACTAATTCCCACTGCCTTTTTGAAACAAGAATTGTTTTTCTTTCTTTCTTTACTTTTTTAAACCATTAAGTTTAGTTTGTGCACATTTTGAGTAAAGTACTCTCTGATCCTGAAACACAGAAAGGTAAATTCACAGCACCCTGAACAGTATTAGGCCTCTACACCAACCAAGCAATTATCTACTGGTGCAATGTGCTGCATTTCGAATTTGTGTGCTTACTCATTCCACGTCTTACATGTTTTCTTCACTATGCATAAGTCATCTCCCCTGTGCCCTCAGGGCAACATAAACAAAGAGGAGACTAATCAATAGAAATAAAAGTGTGGAAAGTCATGCCCCGTTATCAAAATGGAATGGAAAAAAAAAAATCCTCTCTTTTTCAGTGAAGAGAATGGAAATAAGTACATATTTCCATAGCTGTTATCTGTTTAAAGAATGTACATCTACAAAAGTTTTCAACTTTAAATTTCAGATGTTTCATGTTTGACTTCACAGAACCATAGAATGGCTTGGGTTGGAAGGGACCTTAACGATCCAACCCCCCTGCCATCAGAGTTGGAAAACACATAAGGAATTAAGCCATTCTTATAACCGTTGTGATGCAAAATGCTTGATTTCATTGCAAAGTTGTAATCAAATCAAAACCAAAAGAGTTTGCTCAAACTGTTACATGCTATGGCAAAGAGTGATGACAGAAAGGCACTTCTTGAATTTCTTTGATATTTTATTTTAATATGACAGCACCATATATTTTCTCATAGTCACTGTTTCCCAGTGTAACAGATTTTCTCTTAGGAAATGAAAAATGAAAAATAAAATTTCACAAAAATCTGCCAGTGAATTAACAAGTGGGGAGGATTATGTCTATACTTGATTTTGTGCTTCAGAATTTCAGATTAGTTTTATATCTTTAACATTAATAGTTGCTAAGATTCTACAATTATTTAAACAATATGTAAGCCCTGTTACCTTGGAAAATGTTTCAAACTGTGACTAAATGGGGTGTCAGGCCAAATAACTTTAAAAATTATTTAAAAGCTTCTTTGCATACTTTTAATTTGAAGTAATAAATAAATTCTGAGCTTAGAATAATCAACTCCAAATGAAAACAAAATACTACTCAGTGCATATACATTATATTGTGAATTACAGTTTTCATTCTTTAAGCCATATTGGGAAAGAAGTTGCATTAGATACATACTTTTCAGTAGTGTTCAAAATATCTCAATTAAAAAAAAAAAATTCTCAACTGTGGTTGTCTATCACACAACATAATTCAAGATAGCTGTATATTTGAATAATGGTAATAGTCCATGCATAGTCACAACATTCTAGATACCTATTTTTCAGTAGACAATTATTTTAACAGTTTTGTTCCCTTCTAAATTCATTGAAATCAGTGTGAAATTTTTATCACCAAATTTAACTGGCAAGGATGACCTTTTAAGACTACTAAAAATTGCAAGCATTAAAAACTGCAAATAACATATTACTTAAAAATTTATATACATGTAACACTTCCATGTGTAAAAGAAGACTCATATTAAAAACAAAACAAAACAAAACAAAACATGATAATCAGATTAAGCCATCACTGGCAAATACTGCTATATATATAAGAACCAAACATTAAAATCTCCCAGAACATTAGGTTTACTGATAGAAAACCAACAATTCATCAAATTCACAGTTAGACTTCATATTAAACCCATAGTACTTTTCACATGGTTTTATACCAGAAAGTTAACAATAGTTAAATACAGCTGTCAGAACCGTTCATTCATTTATTAATAAAGCAACTACTGCTTTTTAATGTAAAACTTAACTGCCAGTAGCTCCTATATTCTTGGTTTCACAGATACACAGACACTAGCTGTTAGAAAAGCTTTTTTACGTCAGAAACCTGGAAGAAAAATAAGCTTTCTCCCACCCCACAAGGTGTGATTTACCAAGTGTGATCCAAACTAACATGAAGTAACTCACTGATACACAGTCTTCCACTTCTCGTAATGCAAAAAACAGAGAAAAATGTGACATTTCGACTGACGGAGAAAATATTTTAGGAATGTGTGCTGTGTCTCAAATTCTTTGGGAACGGAGACACTTTGTTCATTACAGTGACTATTTTAAGGTCAGGGGTCACTGATGACAATTTTGTTTCCTTTAACCTCACCAAGGGCAACTTTGAGACAGTGAGAAAAAAGAATGTAAAAGAGTATTGCAATACAACCCTTCCATGACATAAAAAGACATTTCTATTTTTATATACATACATATAAAAATTAAGATTAAAATAAATCCATTTAACTCAGACCTCTCACCACATAACAGCAGTGTTTGCTAGGCAAGTGCCTCTTTGAAAACACCTAGATTGTCAGATATATTTAGTATATTGCTCCTTAAGTAGAGAGGCTGGAAGATCAAACTGATGTCAGACTGTACAACAAAGGCAATCATGAAAACGTTCAGTGCTTCAACAATGATGTATAATTTACAAAAATAATTGGATTCATTAAAACTCCTCTCCCCTCCCCATCTTAAAAGGAAACATATTCTTTTCTTACAGTATCTACCATCTGCTTGTTTTTTTTTTTTTTTTAATTGTGTTTTATGGTTGTCTGGCAGTGTAAAGGAGCATCTCTGCCTCCCCAGATATTTTTACTGTTTTACAGCACATTGCAATGGATTATTTTAAGACATCTTTTCACCAGACCATTCTGACACCAGGCTGCAGCCCGCAGATAAGCTTTTACATTAGTACTCCCCAGATACCGAGCTCTTGCTAAAAGTCAGAGATACGAGCAGTACTTACAGCACTTCCAGGTCGCGTAGAGCCCTAAACGCCCCATCTTCAATACAGCTGATCTGGTTGTAATCCAGTTGCCTGTTAAACAGATTAGGAAGGTATTTGTAAAGGAGCTGAGCGCTGACAGTGCGTGTGGAGCAAGCCTCCTAAGGGTGAGCATGGCCGGGCCACGCTCACAGAAACCCTCTCACAAACACGCTCGTGTGCTTAGGACTGTCACACACCATGCCGGCCTGGATGCTGCCACAGACATCTCTTTTTGTTCTGAACTGTCTGCGCAAAACAGCAGCTCCGGGAGAGCTCCAGTAAATAATAACTGCACCTTATATTAAATGCCAAAGGAATGCAATTTCATTACATCAAGAAAAGCTATCCATTAAAAGCTCTCAGCGTCATCTTGCTGAAACAATTTCATTAAGGTAAAGGACGGTAAATCACTTAATGTCACACGCATCCCCTTGGTGACCTAACAGAATCCATTTATCAGAGCAGCCCAGCTGCATGTTAATTCCCTGTGCCCTGGCAAGAGCGAGCGAAGGACCACTTTTAGGGGTGCATCTTCCCCAGATGGGTGGTGCAAGGGTGAGGAGAGGGTGGAGGGTTACAGTAATCACCTTCTAGAATATTTCCCAGTGTAGAAATTTTAATGTCCAAGGTATTTACATACTCAGCCATATTCCTTAATTCTGCTGGAAGCTTCAGTGTGTGATTTTCTGCATAGCTTGTGCTCTCTGCAATTGTATGCAGATAGGATGTTGTCACAGAGCACTTGAATTCTAGACATAAAACTCAGCAATCCATCCCATACATTATTAATCTTTAAGTATTAAGTTATGAAAAATTTACATTCATTTCCCTGAAGAATACTGTTACTTTTTCAATTCATAACATTGATACAGTACGTATTGCACAATTTAAAAAAAACTCTGCTGAAATTAACCACTATGCAAATACAAAATCCCACATTTCTCTGGTTATAAGCTTTTCCTATTCATATTGACTATAAATATAATACCTATAAATATGCAAGAAAATACAACCTGACTTTAAACAACCAAAAGATCTTGAGCCTAATACTTCTCAATATCAGACAACATATAGGAACAAATGTGTGTGAACAACAGTAGGTAAACAAATAAAATACAAATGAACTTTGCCTTTCTGTCTGCAATTATACATTAGCTACCTTACATATTAGCTACCAGGGCTAATGAGGCTTTTACCAACGCATTTTCTGTGACTCCTGTGAATCTGTGATAACCTTTTACTCTATTAATAAATTATCACTTCCACTGTTCAGTGTAATGCACCAACTTCCTTAAAGTTCTTCTAGTTCCATACATATTTCTCACCTGAAGTACTACTATGCAGGAATAAAAGATCAGAACTACAGCAGTGTCTGTGTTTCTGTGTACTGAAAGCTATCCTGAAATGCAAACTATAATTTTCTCAATATGATCTTCAATCATTTTGGTGCAATGTTACAGCACCAATGCTGCAGTTTTGGAATATTTAAGCTTACTCTCTCAGGCTTTTTTCTTTTTTTTCCTTTTTTTTTTTTTTTACTAATTAATTTCATTAAACAATTAAGATAATACCTTTTTTTTTTTTTTTTTTTTTTAAAGAGGTAAAATATATACACAGTATAATTCTCTAACCTCTTGAACAATTTATCACAGCTATTTAAATTAGTACAATGGCATGAAATGTTTCCCTTGACACAATACAAAAGAGAAATTGTTTCCAGACAAATTGGAAAAATCTTTTAATGCCATTGAATTTGCCTAATGCAGTCTGCAGGTTAATCTGTAAAAGGGTGAGCTGTATGTTTGCTCATATCTTATTATCCTTAGCTGTCAATGTATAAATCAGTGCTGACACTGCTTCTTCTAAATCATCCATATTATACACAAAGGAAAATCTTTTAACAGTAGAGAAACCACTTCAGCAAATCTTGTCCTACACAAACTGAAAGGCGGATTTCTTCCGCTAGACTGGCAGCAGTTGTGCACCTGAAAACTTTTGGACTTCTTCCTTCAGTGAATCACCATTACCACTATCTTAGCGAAGGGTGAGTTGTTTCCACTTCAATCCTTTTACCAGAAATATTACTTTGTTTGCACTGAACTAATGAATTGGTTTGGGTTTGGGGGAAGGGAATTTTACAGATGAGGGGAGGAGAAATATTTCCAAGGTTTGTAAATGATCTTTGAAAGATACTACCTTCCTATGTTTTAGATGATCTTCCATTAGTTACGACTCATACAAAAAGATCAGAAAAACACTATGAAGAAAAACTGGCATAATATATATATATATTTAAGCTATGAAAGGCAGCTTTGACTTTGAAGACTGTGTGCCAGGCTTGAATAGCAATTTATGGTAGTGGTAGTATTTATGGCATTGGTAATTTATGATATTGGTAATCCATAGTAATTTTTGTTATGATAAAGATACCCACTGCATACATAACTCAAGCAAAAGTTAGATGATATTTCATAACCAGCCCCTCTAATGTATAACATCCCTCTAATGAATATACTGAAGCAGTCTGAATTTTTGGGGTTTGACTGGTTCCTGAGAGCCAGTTGTGTGAGCACTATGGTGCAGGCATAAGGGAGCAAAAAAATACATGTCTCCAATTTTAAGTTGTTTTATCATTTATTTTTAGCATAATGACTTCCAAAAACATGCATGAAAATATCTTACAGTGCTGCGAAAAAGCGTTTCTCACCACTAAGTCATTGACTATATAAATAGTACTAACTACAATTTAGAGGGCTTTATTTCCCCTGAGAATTTCTTTTCTTCTTTTTATGTGACTAAAACGCACTGAAGAACAGAAGCTGAGCAGACACAGACCAGCAACACTGGCCCATCATCATCCTTCCCCTCTCCCCGATATCTCTTCACAGCCTTTTCCCCCACCATCTCCATGTCGAGTCTTTTCTATGTGGGACCTCTCCTCTCCATCTCTTTGGAAAGTGGCTCTATTCCCGTACTTTTCTTTCTGTCCCCACTTCCACAAAGCGGCTGATTACCTTGGGCAGTGTGGTTCCTGTAAAGCCCATAAAATGCCAAACAACAGCGGTTACACTCAAAATCCTTCAGATTTCACAGAGAATTAATTTTTTT